>OX638371.1:12581526-12863737 GCA_951812925.1 Calliopum simillimum | reverse complement strand
AAATTTCACTAATAGTTGCCAAACTCTAAGAAATCGAAAATTCACCGCGAGGGACAAAAAGTCGTCAATATCAATAAAGACCTCACACATTTCATGTTAATTGAATTTTTTAACGTATTATTCTTAAGTTTTAAGCATTTCTTGACTTCGGTAACCCTTAATGAAATTTTTCGTAGAATATTTTGTATAATATTTTATTAAATTTTTTTTTTTGGAAAAGGGGTCAAACAGACCAACAAAAACAGGAAATAATGGGATAATGTATTTTAAAAACTGTTCATTATGTGATTTTGTTATGACCTTGGGGCAACAACTTTTATTCAAAACTCAAATACTTCCCCATATGCATTTTATTTCAAATTTAATCTCAAATTATTTAAAATTTTTCCAATAAATATTGAGCAATTTTCAAGCAAATATACAAAATCACTTGGTAACTCTGTTAAAGAGCACAAAAGTGTTGACACTCTTAAATCCAAGGGGAAGTTGAGCCAAGCAATAATGTCTACATATGGGACGGGATGGGGCAAATATTTAGTTTTTTTTTAAATAAAAAAAATGTTCACAGATAATTACGAAAAAATGAGAGCATGTTGTCATTGAAAATGCCAAAGAAGAAAAAAACAAGCAAGAAAATAATGTGCTAAGTTTTCAAAGGAAAATTTTTGACATTTATATCATACAAAAATGACAAATATTTTATAAATAAAATTTGATGTATTACATGCATAAGTATAAATAATTTTAAAATTTTAAAAACTTGTAAAGTTATGATTTACTATAAAATTGTTGAAATTTAACAAGAACTCACAAAGAGAACTTTAAACTTGTGTAAAAATTAGTTGACATTTATGTTTGATATTTAGTATGTACAATGTAAATTTTTTCGAAAATTTTTTACAAAAGCAAAAATAAATGACAAGACTTTCGTAAAGCTAGGGATTTTAAGATTTGTGTAGTAAATCAAATGTATGACGGCGATTGTCAAACGAAAAGCTTGAGTAGAGAGCGGGTGGTCTTGAGAAATAAATCTTTGAATACTTATTTTTTATTTTTTCATAACTTCAGCTATTGTTTTATGTACAAAATTTGATAAGTTTAGAATATTAAGTAAGTATTATCCAATCAAAAGCTTACAACTCATTTCACTTTAAGGCAAACTTAATGACACTATACATTAATTAATTACATAAAGTTAAGTCAATTAATTTATATACATAATTAAAGAAATTAAATTGCTTACAGTTTTCAGACAAAAATCCGGAAAATTTTTTTCAATTACAAAAATTTGTCATTTGGGGGGTATAGAAGCAAAGGCAACAATCTCCATTTTGTGTATGAACGTGATTGATAGTGTTTGATCACAAGCTAACATCAAATGCAAATAGATGTCACTATCAGAAATGATTAAAGGAGAGATTGTCGTCTTTGATTCTGTACCTTTTTGATTGTACCATCTTCTTGCATTTGATGATACCTTGTGGTCAAACACTGCAGATACACTCAGAAAATTAAAATGGAGATTGTTTCCTTTGCTTCTATACCCCTCATTTATGCTGTAAAACTTCAAAAATTTTAAGATATGTATTAGGATTATTGTTAAATATATCTTTACTTTGTGCTACTCGTGTGTGAGTTCCCTTCATAGGCGATTATTTTTGCAATTTTTTTCTTTTATCACATTTTTTCGATCATGATGAAATTCATATTTCAGAGTGTGGTTTAAAAACCAATGCATCGATAAAAACAATGTACGAAGTAAAACCTATTCGGGCATGAAATCAAAGAATCAAGGAAAATTGTGAGTGAATACGGATTCATCGCTCACGGTGTGCCTTAACCCGTTCTAAATCGGACGTCGTAGCACATCAAATTTTTTTCCAGATTCTGCTTACTTATCGTTCAAATGATGTATAAAAAAATTTTCACTCGTGACTCCTCGACTAAATTTTGAGATAATCGCTTTTCCAATTGGGGCATTTTCCCATACAAAAAGAAAAAAAAAATTTTTTTAACTACATTAAACAAAAATTAAAATAATCACAATCGATGTGTTTTGCGATGTTTAACGCGAATCCAACCTTAGAATTGCTCTATCGTGTATAGCTTATGAGATATTGTAACCTAAAGACCAAAAAAAGTCGTTTTTTGCCATTTTTTGAAGCTATATAACTATGTAACATATCATTTATTCGTCAAATGTGGTCTAAATACTTGAAAGCTCCAATCTTTTCCTTTAAAACCTAATTCAAATTATATTTATATCTTCATGCTTCTAAGAGATATCGTAGACCGAAATATTGTCAAAACGGGTTTTTTGCACTTTTGTGTCTTTTTAGGTTAGGATATCTTTGAGGAAAAAAAAGATATCAACATAATTTAAATTAGGTTTTAAAGGCAAAGATTAGGACTTTAAAGTTGCTTACCAGATTTAACGAAATTAAAATTTCTTTCACATTTTAAACATGTTCAACGAACCGACTACTTCTAAATTCAGCTGTTTGACAACCCGCGGGCCCGAGTGTTGTTACGTGTATGGCATACGGCTGAATTTTGAAGTAGTCGGTTCGTTGAACATGTTTAAAATGTGAAAGAAATTTTAATTTCGTTAAATCTGGTAAGCAACTTTAAAGTCCTAATCTTTGCCTTTAAAACCTAATTTAAATTATGTTGATATCTTTTTTTTCCTCAAAGATATCCTAACCTAAAAAGACACAAAAGTGCAAAAAACCCGTTTTGACAATATTTCGGTCTACGATATCTCTTAGAAGCATGAAGATATAAATATAATTTGAATTAGGTTTTAAAGGAAAAGATTGGAGCTTTCAAGTATTTAGGCCACATTTGACGAATAAATGATATGTTACATAGTTATATAGCTTCAAAAAATGGCAAAAAACGACTTTTTTTGGTCTTTAGGTTACAATTTCTCGTAAGCTATACATGATAGAGCAATTCTAAGGTTGGATTCGCGTTAAGCATCGCAAAACACATCGATAGTGATTATTTTAATTTTTGTTTAATGTAGTTAAAAAATTTTGTTTTTTCTTTTTGTATGGGAAAATGCCCCAATTGGAAAAGCGATTATCTCAAAATTTAGTCGAGGAGTCACGAGTGAAAATTTTTTTATACATCATTTGAACGATAAGTAAGCAGAATCTGGAAAAAAATTTGATGTGCTACGACGTCCGATTTAGAACGGGTTAAGGCACACCGTGCGCTGAAAGCTCGATTAAAAGTGTAATGCGGCCACAAATGGAAAGAACAAAAATACAAAGTTAATAAACAGATAACATAAGCCCATATTCACCAAACGCGACACATAAAGCCGCTTATTGACGTCACAGGCATTATCATCCACTTATAAAACATATCATTAAAATGTCTTGAACAGTTTTACGAGTTTACGAGGTCTTCGTGCTTTTAAACGTTTCAAGGAATACCGTAACTGTTTTTAACTACTATAAATTATCATACTAAGTACTATCATCATTACTACTATATAAAATACAACGTCTGTCTGTCTGTCCGTCTGTCTGTCTGTGTCTCCATAACTCGAGATCCATTCGTACGATTTGAATGATTTTGTTTTCTTTTATAGGTATTTTGCATGGCAAGGATAAAACGTATCCAGGTACTTGGAAAATATTATAATTTAAAAATCAGTTCTCTGATTTGCATGATTTTTTGCTTTCAAAGACGTGCTATTTATTAGGTGAGATTCCAGGATAAACTCAAATTTGAAATTCTCTCAGCTCCGCACACTGGTTCAAAATCCTTAAAAGCTGGCCAAAAGTCGAAAAACAAAGTTTTTTTTAAATTAACTTTTTATGAACCATATTGTCTAACAGATATCCATAGACCTCAAAAAATTTGTAAGAAAGATCCAGGTATTCCTACTATGCTCTTGGGATCTCTCCAAAAGTACGCTTCTCAGGCGCAAAATTCTGTGAGTATAAAATAAATATTTAGTGTTCATTGTAAAAATTGTGTGGTTATTTTAAAACTGAATCGATTTTAATGTTTGAATATGGAATCTCTTTGTAAAAGAAAATACTATCGAACCTCTAAATTCAAAACTTGCAATAATTTATGCTTTTTTGACAAATTATTTTACAAAATCAGTTTGCAATGGTTATGAAAAAAGGCCAGAACTAATTTATACCACGTCATACCACCTAGATTTTTTGGATTTAAGAAGATTGAAGCCCTTCTAACAAATATAAAAAAATTGAGGTGCCCTTTTTTGCACCTTTTGTTTGACGCGATTTTTTCTGAAGCAACCAGAGGAAAATTTAACTCATATTGCTTGCCTAGTGTCAATATGTGATGTTCGCCCAAATGATAAAATTTTTATATTATTATACAGCTTATACTCCACGATAAAGGAATCTTAAGCCCATTCTTATGTAGATCAATTTAACGTTGCGCACAACTCTATCAAAGTTAAAGTTTTGAAATAAGTTTTTAAACTAGATATAAAAATTGTGCAAGTGTTGTTTTTGACATTTCGAGTCCGCCATTTTGTTTTTTAAAAATCTAATATCAGATTCGTAATCAGTGACCCCAAAAACCCCCGAGTAAATTTTTTGGTTGGATTTGAATGAATATTTATGCAAATCGTCCGCCATTTTGAATCCGCCATTTTCCTTTTTAAAAATCTAACATCATATTCGTAATCAGCGACCTCAAAAACCCCCAGGTAAAAAACTTCTTCTCGAAACTTAAATGATTTCGACTTTTGGCCAGCTTTTAGGAATTTTGAACCAGTGTGCTCCGCCCGGATTATAAAAAAATTGTGGCAACGGGACAAATAAAAATGTCCAATACAACGGTGTAAAAAAAGAGCTTCTGAGACTGTTTGACAGAGATGGATGAGTTTAGGTACATACATTTTAAAGAGTATCGGGAACGGGCCAATGAAGTCGCTCTCAATGCAAATGGTATATAATATAGTCATTCAGACATAAAACCTGATATGGTCATTAAAAGTAGCAGTTTTTTTTTAAAAGGCCCTCTTAAAATATATACGTATCAATATACTTTTTTTTTCCTAAACATCTTAACCAAAGAAGTCAAAAGATTGCAAAAAAAACGCAATTTTTCATTATTTTAGTTTACAATATTTCGGAAAAATATTATATTGATATAGTTCAAAATGAGTTTTGAAGGTAAGAACTAATATTTTCAACAATCGTAGTAGGTTTTATGCCTTAAAACAACCTTGTTTTGTTATATAACTTAAAAAATTTAAAAACGACTTTTTTGTGCTTTTAGGATAAAATATCACGAAATCCAGACGTGATAGAGCTTTTATTTGTTGATTGAAATTTTAAAAATATTTTTTTCCGGGAGGTTCAAAATATTTATTTTTTTATTTTTCATTTACATATTTTAAACCAGTCAAATTAGATACTGGCTATATATGTGAGTCTTGCACTAATTCTAAACTTCATAAAACCTTTACAATTCGATAGAGAATTTAGATCTGAACAATGTATCAAAATGGGTCCTCCCAATTTTCTCCGTGTAGTAACAGGTACAAAATTTGGATATTTCCGATTTTAGTAAAATTTCATTATGTTATACCTATATAAGTCAACGAACCAGATACAGTCTGGTTAACGAGCTAGAGGGCTTAACAAATTTGATTCGAAGTAAGGCATACCTGATGATTAGTCAAATTTTGAAAGCCGTCTAGCTCGTAAACCAGACTTTATACTGAAAAAATATTTTGCATCTAGAACGAGGACATATATGGGTGTAAAACAATCAAATATAAGATATTAAAATCGGAAACATCAAAATTTTTTACATGGTAATTCACGGGGAAAACCCTAATTAACATGATTTCCCGGAAAAATTCGACGAATCCATTTTGATATGTTGTTCAGGGTAAAATTTTCTATCTATTGGTAAAGGTTTTATGAACTTTGGAATTAGTGCAAGACTTTATTTATTTCTATCGTTACATTTTTGCGTTAATATTTTTTTACTATCATCTTTCAACAAATTAGTCACATTTTAAGCAAAATTTATCTAGTGACTTTTAATGATTTTGTGTAATTTTTCACCTTTTTATCTTTAACAATGCCACAAATTATCATTTTCTGCGCAAATTTATTGCATTTTAACACTTTTTGTCGTTGTTTTTCTGTTGTCTATTTTTCTTTCCTTATTAGTAACATTTTAAATGCTTTTTTTTGTGTATGTGCACTTTCGGTATTTTTAGTTTTGTTATTTAATTATTTTGTTTTTTTTTTTTTTTTTAAATTTTTAAAACGTGGTTCGTATAATAATTAAATTTATCGCTTTAAATTAAAACCCGCATTTTGTTGTTAATTAACAGACGACGACCGCGCGTTGCTGCCCGAGTGTTGCCAACGACAACGAGTAACAACAGCATTGCATGCAATGCAATTGCATTGCGAACTACTACGACGACGACGACCACGACCACGACGATAACAACAACATCAACATAACAAACAACAGCAATGAACGCAGCAGCTGGGCGAACATTTTCTCCCCCAAAAAACTACGACAACACAGCGGCGGCGACGGCTACCACGATCGAGTCGAAATAAAAAATAAAACGAAGAACCCAAAAAACAGCAACAACAAAAAACAACACAACTAAAGAAACTAAAAACCGACAAGAGGAGTCTTCTGTCCAATCGCCACGAAAGTTCAAACAAATCTGATGTTGGTGAGTTGGTGGAAAACCAATTCAACGCAGAGCAACAACAGCAACACTGTGTGATGGGTGAGAAACGCGAAAAAAACATAAACGAAAACTTGTTTGTGTGTGTGTATTATAGAAAACCCCCACCCGAATGAAAAACGACAGCGATATTTCGTCGTTACTTTAAGTGCGCTTCGGAAAAGTTGCTACTATTTTACAGTAGTTAGTAAAATTTAGTACTATTTGCCTTTTTGTGTAGTTTTTTCATGTTGCTGCTGCTGTTTATTTTGAATATATTGCTCGTTGCCATGAGCAACAGCAGTGATGTAAACAATTTTGTTTATGTATGCATATCGTAGAATATTATGAACCCCAGTGGGAAAGCGAGTGGAGGGTGACAGAAGAAATTATAGTGCAGGCAAATTAGGTAAAAAAAGGCGTTTATATCTAATTCAGTTGAACAAGCACCAATTATGATCCGACATTGCTCATTTTGCTTGTAATTGAATCAAGGTTAAAACCAACACTTTAGATTTATCAAGTTTTTGAAAAAGGTCGAAAAACGGTTTTTGAAAAAGAACTAGAAACAATTTAAAACAAAAATAGTAATTTTCTATGTATTTGTCAACGCTGAATCCGAACCTGCCATCAGAATCGCCAGATCTTGTAAGGTTAACGAGATATACTACACCAAATGTTCAAAAATACGGTTTTTGAGGTTATGTAGAAGACGCACGAGATTGTTTTGTTTTTTTTTTTTTTTATTAAATGAGATGATGTCTAAACTGGCTTTGTGTGATTTTTCTTTATAAAGAATGTCACCCTGAAGTGAGAATAATCATATGAGAATCCAAATACGATTTTTAACTTTCATGTATCATTTTAAAGTGAACATAACTCTTTTAAAAAAAAAAAAATCATACAAGACCACTTGTAGCTCATTTTGAAAACAAAGATCAGTACTAAATGGTGCAAAACAATTTCATGCGTCTTCTATACAACCTCAAAAATCGTGATTTTGAACATTTTTAAGCATTAGGGTAGGATATCTCGGAAACCGTACAAGATATGGCAATTCTGATGCCAGATTCGGATTCAGCGTTGACAAATACAAATACAAAATTACTTTTTTTGTATTGAATTGTTTCTAAAATTTATTTCAAAAACCGTCTTTCTACCTTTTTCAAAACTGCATAAATCCAAAGTTCTGGTTTTTTTAACAAAATGAACTATGTCGAATCAAAATCGGCGCTTTTTCAACGAAATTACATAATTTTATTTTATTTGCCAGCACTATGAATTTGTTCAATTCGACTACAGCACTCACTCAGCAATAAAATTATTGGCAATCTTCATTCTTTTCAACAACAATGAAACACAATGTGAATTAGTGAATTAAGTAAATTAAACATATTAAAAAAAATGTTTGCGGTCTACACACATCTAACCTCATAAATAACCATTTTTCGTCTATTTAATATTTAACCTTAAATATCTCAAAATTATGAGGTGATGGACTAGTTTCGACTTCGGATTCAGATTCTACGCAGAAAGTTACTTCGTAAATGACCCCCAGCTGCCTGGAAAATTCTAATGTGTTTGTAGACGCTGAGTTCAAATCCGGTTAAAGAAGGGCTCTATCATCACGAGAGGATTTTGAGACATTCTAACCTAAAAGTGCACATAGGCAATTTTGTCGATATATTGAAACATTATAACAAGACATTATAAAATTCCTATATAAAATTTGATATGGAGGTTGAAAGTACCAGTATTTTTCTTTAAAATCCAATTTGAATTAAGCAAGTAAATTTATTTTATATGGGTTTTCATAAAAAAAAAAAACAAAATACAAAAATGATCATAACTAAAAACTACGATTTTCGAGTTACCAACTTTTACGTTGGACGTATTGATATATTCTTGGTCTGTTTTGTAAGTCTTTATGGCTGGCTGGCTGCCTGTCCGTGGAAATATTTATCACGGGAAAACTAAGAAAGATGATTCAATAAAATTTGGTACGCCGCCTGCGTTGTAAAAGCTACCTCGTAGGATTGAAAATGAGCGAAAACGGTTAACGGACGCCTACCGCCATACAAAAAATACATTCAAAACTCAATTTTATGGGCATTATTCACGATAACGCAACTACAATAGACAAAAATTCTGGGGATGGTAAGTGCAAGCTCTATGAAAAAACTATTTGAATTCGGACAAGAGGGCATGGCACCTCCCATATAAGTAATAGCTTCAATATGCTATACTCAATGCGTTTTATGAGATAACCCAACCAATTTTTGCTCAGATACTTAGGATAGTAAATGCAAACTCTAATCAGAAACTTGGTTGATTCAGATAAGAGAGCGTGGCACCCTCATACACTCAAATATTTCAAGACACTGTAATGAGAGCGGTACTTTAGGTAAAGTGACAAAATACTAGGAATAGTTAGTGGAAGTCTTAGCAAAAACTTAGCGAACTCAGACAAGAGGGCGTGGCACTTCCCGTGCAATTAATATTTTCAAAATGCTCTAGTGCAAGCGTTATTTGAGGTAATGTAATTAAATTTCGTATATATACTTGGAATAATAACATATGTAATTCACTATTGCCAGCGATATTTTGACATTTTCAGTCAAATTTCCTACCGAGCACACAGTAGTAGTGCATATAACTTTGCGTTCATTTTAATTATGCCGGTGTTATGCCTTCGTGATTTTACTGTTTTGTTTTTCTTTTTCTCAATTTTATCTCAAGATACACATTTTATAATTCATTCATAATTCAAACGTAAAACTTTGCACACTAATACTATTACAAAATCTTTTAGCATTCTTTCTGAACTACACAGATTGCTGCAGTTATGCATGCGAAAATGCGAAATTACTAATGGGAAGAAAAAATGGTATGCAAAAAACGTAGCAAAATTGCATGTTGAAGAAGAAGTTTCGTAATCTGGATAGCTATTAAGAAACAAGGGTTGCCAAGCAATCACTTTTTTTGATACACACATTGTAATAACCCTGCAGTTAATCGGACTAGTGCATGACTAGTCTTTGACTACTTCCAAACAGGACTAGTAGTAGTTCCACAACTAACGAATTTTCATATAATGGACTGACGATTTTTCAATGTTGATGTCCTACGAATCGTCAATTGTCTCCCTCTGCATTACCTTTTCGCTAGCCGAGAGACAATTGTCTCCCTCTGCATTACCTATTCACCAGTCGAGGGACAGTTGAAAATTTTGAGAGCTTCGAGACTCGATTTCGAGTATCTAAAAATTGAGCGAACGAGTATCTTAAAATTGAGAGATGTAATTAGAAGAAGAATGAGCGAACACTGACGGATTAGCTGATGCGCAATTTAAATGGCGAAAGAAAAATTTAAAATTTTTTTCAAATAATCAATAAATTAACACAATTTCAGATAATCCAATATATGTAGATGTGAAACAGTGCGTCGGTTTTGATATCAAAACATTTTTTTTACTTTAAAGTAACATATTTCCATGAAAATTTATTAAAAAAACGGAACACCAAAAAACGTGACTGTTCGTACATATTACTACTACATTATCTCAATCAGCGGCACTTCTCAGTTAATAAAAGAGCAAACAAAGACAAAGAAAAACATGAAAACTTTGTATTTTTTCTGTCAACTGACGATCTGTGCACTACGTGGTAACTAGAACAACGCTAGTACCTTATTGAACAGTTGCCGAACTAGTCACTCTTTGGGACTAGATCCAAATTTAACTGCAGGGAAGATAAGAGCAATTTTTTCAATAAAGCACACACCTAAATGAAGGTTTATTTACACATTAGAGACTTCAATCAACTCGCACTAACTTCCTATAAAATTTGCAAAAACAAAATATAAATATTTGTTTGGCTTTTATTATGTTCAGATAAAATAGCAGTTGATTAGCGGCAGCTATTTTTGAATTTGCCGACAATTTTTCTTTATTTACTCTAAAAATATATTTACTTTTATATCATTTACGAGTATGTACTACACTTGTATTTGCTACTAAAATGATAAAAAAAAAAAAAAAAATTAAGAACGTAGCAGAAAATGAGCACATGTGTCTGTTGTCACAAGTGGATTACCTTGCCCAACCTTGCTTAAATATGGCAAAACATCTGATATTCGTACAATGGCTAGATACACCGTAGAGCTAGCGATACTCCGTGCTGCTGTCAACGTGAAGTGACGTAATTTATTAGCAGACAATTGCATTGAGAACTAAATACCAACCATCCAGCAAAGACTGGTTTGTTTTTTTTTCCGCACTATGGCAACATTGTTTGTACTACCGTGTGTGTGGGAAAATTGTTGCAATCGATTTTACCGGCTTTATTTTACTTACCACATTATCATTCTTGTATGTGAGTGTGTGCGGTTTTTTGTTTTAAATAATTAACATAAGTCATTTGGTTGGGCTTACCTGCAAGAAAAAAGAAAGAAAAAAATTATTAAATTAAAATTTTACAGTGGAACAAAATACTCAAATATACTAAATATAGTCAAATGTGATGAAAAAAGCAAACTTCCACTCAAATTCAGAAATCGGGGTCTGCATAAAACATCTTGTTATTTAGTGTACTTTACGTAAATAGCACATTTTACACTGAACTAAAGTATTTGATCTAAAAAATTCAAAATTCAAATCATCACTGTACCCTGGTTTTATTTTGACACTGTCTTGTTCTATCAATGTCAAAACAAAAAATCTGATTCTAACAAATACTTCAGTGCACTTTATTTTATACAAACAAATACTTCAGGCATTGATAACCCAGAGTTGTAGTAACTTTCATACATTTCCATGAGAGAGAAAGGGCATTCACAAAAAAAAAGGCACAAGAAGAGAGCGAAAAACTACTTTTGTCACTAAAAAAACATTGGGTAGTGTATACAGCATATGCACTGAACTGAAGTAGATCAAATAAGACGCGACACCGAACTGAAGTATTTGATAAATAAAAAGCGTTTGCAAGACAGAACGTATCTTGAAACGAAATGTCTTAAAACTCCAACAAGACGTCTTGCGCCGACCCCTAGTCTTAAGGCTACAATCCATAGAGTAAAAAAAAGAGTAAAAACTCACATTTATTCTAGTAACTGCATGACAAAATAAACAAGGTTAAAAGGCACGAAAATCACTTTTTTGTAAATAAATCGCTAACGGTTATAAACTTTTACAAAAATTTAAAAAAATTTAGTCACGTATACATCCCGCGATTTTTTATACCCTAAAACCATGGTATATTAACTTTGTCCTTCCATTTGTAACGCAGTGAAGGAGGCGTGGCAGGCATGGAAAAGTGTATATATTCTTGATAAGCGTCAGCTCCTGAGTCGATATAGCCATGTCCGTCTGGGGGCTGGGTGTCTGTCTGTGCATGGAAATATATTTAACGTGAAAACTGAAGAAGTAAATTCAATGAAATTTGGTACACCGCCTCCGTCGTTAAAGTTAGATCGTGGGATTGAAAATGACCGAAATCGGTCAATGAACACGCCTACCGCTCATACAAAAAATATATTGAAAACAGAATATTAAGAGCATCATTTGCGATAGCGCAAGCAAGATACACATTATTACTAAGGATAGTAAGTACAAGCTCTGAGCAAAAACTAGGCGAATTCAAACAAGCAAAAGCTTCAAAATGGTATACTGACAACGTTTTTTGAGATAATCTGGCAAAATTTCACACAGACACTGAAGAAAATAGGTGCAATATCGGAGTAAATGCTATGTGAATTTGGCATCTTTCGTACAAGCAAAATCATCAAAATACTGCAGTGTAGGATATTTCATGTTTGGCCTACTAATAAGTTTTAGTCTATATCCGTTCTTAGTTACACACAAATCGAGTAAATTTGTCAAATAAAAGAACTTTTCAATTTTTGCAAGAAAGCAAAAAGACCTATTCAAATTGTATGAGAAACTTTAGTTAGGTTCAAATAAACCAGATAGAAAACTAAATAAATTTTCAGCATGGCAATGCTATTTTTGCCATTGAAACCTTAATTTTAAACAAATTTTAAGGGGAAATTATGAAAAAGCTTCTTTTTTTTTGACATAGGGACAAAACGACGAATTTGGTTAATGACAAACCAACTGTCAGAAAAAAGAAGCAACCAACCAAGTGACACGGTGGAAGCGCAGATCTTTGAGCTTTGGTTTTTGTTATTTTGGTTTGGTTAACCAAGGCAGCGGGAACAAGGCATTTTTTTTTTTTTCAAAAATATCTCCAATAAAGTTGAATCAAATGATGTTACAAACAACATTGTCATCTCACTTGCGCAAATTTAAAAAAAAATAAAATAAATTTTTTTCTTTCAACAACTTTTTAACCAGTGTGGCGTTAATTGCAAACATAAAAAATTGCAGTTTTATGGCAACCCACACGCTTGAAGTCATGTTGCCAGCCATTCTTTTTTTGCTGTTTCTGTTGTTTTTTGCTAAACGAGCGTATTTGTTCAATGGTTTTTAATCGTGGGGTATGTCACATTGTTATTGTACAATATTTGTTTGTTGTCAATGAATACTTTGCTACTTTTTTGTTGTTGTTATTGTTGTAGTAATTGTTTTTGTTGTCAATTTGTTTATCTTGACTATAGTACCGTTGATGTATCTACTTTTTGTATGCTGTCCAATTTAAACACAGTGGGGAGTAAATGAACGAAATTTAAAGCTTAAAAGTCTCATTGTTTTAAACGTTCTTAGTTTTTATGTAGGTCCAGACTCAAGAGCTTCTAAAGGAGCTTTAGAGCTCTTGAAGAATTTAGTGCTCTCAGCAAACTATCTGGGTTAAGCTCCGCTAGACTGCTAAGAGACTTTCCTGATGCGGCAGATTGCCGAGCATTATTTTAAGTTGAGCACAGAGAATCCGTCATCTAAGTTCAAGGCATAGTCTGCACTTTACTGAGGTATTTCAGTGGAATTTTAATATATCAGTACCCTAAGATTCTTATTTATTTCGATTTCGAGTCCAATGAATGTATTGGACGCAACTTTCTTCAATGCTTACTGGGTATTACATTAAAAATACAATTCAATAGTCCCCACTGTGATATCAGCCGTACCATATTGTATTTTGTTACCTTAGGTGTAGGTGGTTTTTTTTTTTTGGGCATATATTTATTGTAGTTTGTTTAATTTTGTTTGGGGGCCGCAAATTGAGGGCCTCTTAGCAAAATAAGGAGTTTAGTTTTTGTTTTATAAAACTGACAACATTGTTCTATTTGAAGTGGGTGGCGCATGGTTGTGGTTTTGAGGCTAAAGTTTTTTTTATAGAAAATTTTTAATTGAAGTCTATACAGTTTGACACGGTGCAGGTGTGACAAATATAAAATTTCTCATGCTTTTCACTACTTTATCTTTTCTGTAGCACCGCCAACCAGCTTTCGATTCAATGCATTCTCAGGTCGATTTTTATAAAAAAAAAATTTATTATTTGTTGAAAAAAAGTTCACAAATTGAAATAATTTAGTTTATTTCTCAAGGTAAGCCGTTGTGTGTTCTACATTTTTCGTTTATTCTTCATTTATCGCATTATTTGTGTTTCCGTTTTCTGTTTAAATTCATGTAGAAAATATTTAAATTGGCTAGCAAATATGTAAGTATTTTGTCACACTAAAATTAGGCTTCTTTTTTTTTACTCGTAGTTTAATGTTGCATGCGTTATAAGCAGCGCAAATACCTTGCATGCATTCAGGCGCATAATGTGCATTTTAGTTCAAAGAAACTTATATAATTGTGGTGATTATTTAGATTTAGGGAGGCTTGAAATTGCGAGCTAAATTCAAATCAATATTAAGTGTAACATACTTATTTTATACGCTCTTTTTATAAAATTACCCTCACTTGTCTTACACAAAATATGCAACTTAACGTTAATTCACTTGCCAGACAGCACGCTGTTGTTGGAATGTCTGGAATATATCTATTAATTCCCTCCTGTCTTGAAATCTAACATCCAAAGCACTTGTTGCCATTATTCATTCATTCACTCCCCACAAGGCAACCCATGAGTTTCATCTTTTTGTAATTTTAACTGACAACTGTAACAGCTTTCGCAGCTTGAAACTTTTTGTTGTTGCTTTTGAGTAACTCCATTTCGGTTAGGCAACATTGAAAAAGATGCAGCAACCCAACGATCTATGCTGATGATGATGATATGGTTGTTGTAAGTTTCAAAGTTTGGTTTTTTTTATTTTGCAATAAAAATTTAGTATATGGTGCAAACAATGGCAATACTTTAGGATATGCCAAAAACAAAGGAATAACAATAACAAAAAACCAGTGCTGCCACTTTATATTTCACCCATGTAAAATGTACATAAAAAAATAGCGCAGATGTTGTTGATTGAAACTGTTCCATGTTACAATTTGTTTGTGTTTACTCGCAGAATTTTTTCGTAGCGTTCATATTTTCACAGCACATTGGAGACGTCAAAATTTAATGAAAAGAATTATGTTGAATTTTTACGACACTGAGAGAGATTAATGAAAGGTGCCGTATTGGAAAATTTTTCTTTAAAAAATTAATGCTGGAATTAGCCAAGAAGTAGCGTTTCGTAACGTTGCTTGTCAACGTAGTATCGATTAGTGAAAACGGTAGGCAACGTTCGAAATGTCACCTTACAACTTAAAAATTACTTGAAAAATTCCAGTTTTTGTAAACAAGCAGCCATTGTCATACTTATTTTAATTAATTTGTTTAAAAAATTCCATTTACAACATCCAAATTTAATTTATTTCAGACGTCACGTTACGAAACGCTACTTCTTGGCTAATTTCACCATAACACAGCAACTACGTTACGGTGAACGGAGTCAATATAAAAAAATTTTTCTTAGAATAAGGACTGCAATCGATAAAATTGTCCGATACAAAATTCAAAAAATCGCTGGAACTAGTAGTCCGATTTTAAAAAATAGACTCATTCTTTAACCGCCATTTTATTACCATTTTTATAGCGTATCTAGAATTTTAATAATATTTTTTTTCACAAATTTTCTTGTAACTTTTCTGGCACTCCTTCCATTAAGGATTTTATGGTATTATTTGATAACTTTCTAGCTGCTAAACACAACTTTTCTCGAAAATTTTTAGCATCCTTGGCAACTTCTTTTGTTGCTTTTATCTCCTTTTTGACCAAAGCCCAGAATCTTTCAATTGACCAGAGTTCTGGACAGTTTGGAGGATTTGCTTCACGAGGCACTAATATCACATTATCACTTGAGTACCCCTCCAAGGCCATTTTACTAAAATGACAAGATGCTTAGTCTGGCCAAAAGATAGTGGAAACTTTATGCTTTCGTAGGAAAGGCTAAAGTCCTTTTTCCAGGAATTCCTTAATATAGAATTCGGAGTTTACTGTTCCAGTGATTACAATAGAATTGCTCCTTTTGCCACAACTGCAGTTTGCTTGCCAAACCAAGAACTTACGAGGAAATTTTGAGTGCTTTTTTGACTTAAGCTTTTCGTCCACATTACCCCGCTAGTCTATAGTGTAAAATGTTTGGCCTGGAAGCAGCGTAAAATCGGCTAAAACATAAATTTTCGTCGTCCATGATGTAGCATTCGAATTTTTGGAAAAAAATTAATTTTTAATTTTATGGTGTGCTGTTTTGCTTTCGTATTCTTCATAGCATTTCTGTCAGAAACTATGGTACAAGCTTAAAAGTCTTCAAACTAACCTCCTTTTTGGCCTTGCGAACTAAAAACTCGGAACACTTTACCTTCTGTGCCAGTTTTCCGCATGAAATGTTGGAGTTCTCTTTAAAATTGTGACGAAGTTCTTCTTTTTGTTTTGGTCACGAATGCCTTTTTCTTTCGCGGAACCTGGCTTTTGAAAGACATCCAAGTCTTCCTTAAAGTTTTTTCAGAACTCTTGATTTTCACGTTAACTTTGCTAGTCCGAGCAATTCTATTGGTAGTCTACCGCGGGTGGTCTTCATATTTTTATTATGGACTTTCGAACTTATAGCTCGTTTGCCATTTTTAAGTAAATATGACTGACTAGGGACAAAATCTGAAATTCATAGTACATTCAATTCAAAGCCTACTGCGAAAAAAATTTTTAAATTGAGCGATGTGAAAACAAGTTATTGGATAAAATGTGTCGGACAATTTTATCGAACGCAGTCCTTAAATTCAAATCAGAGTTTCTGCTTCGAACTTTAAGAGTATGAAAATTCGTTCCTCCAAATCACGTCAATTTGGTAAACATCACACATTTAATACGAACTTCGTACTATTCGTACCTCATACTATTCATACCTCTTAAGTTAGGATTTTGCGTTTAAAGACTAAAATTTAATATTTCCTGAGTTTTCTTGAGGTTCGGTATACGAATAGTATAAAGTACGAGGTACGAATAGCACGAAGTTTGTATCAAATGTACGAACTGTAATTCAAATGAACATGATTGATACTTTGTAAGAGCTCGCAAATGATCAATATTATGCCAAAAATCTGCCAACAATGGAAATAATACTGATTGAGTTAAGTGTGAAGGTGAAAAATTTGGCTGACAAAATAGACTACTGTCGTACTAGCCAAGGCTACTATTTGAATAAAATTATATTCGATATCTTTGTGCAACACACCTATCCTCAATAAAAAAAGAAGTTTCAAAAATCGTATTTTTAAACTTTTAGCTAAGAATATCTCAAAAACTACTAGAAACAATAAACCGTTTCATTAGGCATTTTTATGAAACTTTTTGTTTGGTCGAGGATGGGTGTGGCAAAGAGACAATTTTGAGAAAAACTTCACTTTTACTCTTTTTAATAAAATCTACATTAACTGCACGTTAAAAGCGCTTGAAATTAAAAATAAATTATCATTCATTTATTTATACATACAAAATGTTTCTTTATTCATGGGTTTTATGCATATAATATTATATATTCTTTTTAATTTACATATATTTTAAAATGTATACTCAATTTGGCTGATTAATCACATAAAAATAACAACCGCAATTTGTTAACTCGATTGTTGGATACGTACGTAAGCACGTGTTTGAAATCCCATATATGGACGCACGCCGCATACAGCGCGTGGTATGACATTTGAACGGTTTTGCTTCTATGCACCGCTGTGGTAAAATAGTGGGCATGTAGGCGTGGTGGTGCGCAAATATGAAATGCAAATAGAATTTGTGATTAATTCGCTTTTGATGTACTTTCTGACTCTGTTTGTTTGTTATCTGCCCATCGTTGGCAACAAACTTGATGCAAATGTGTTTTTTTTTCTTAAACAAAAAAACATGAAGAATTTTTTTTATGGCCAACACAATTTGCAAAACTTAACGAAAGCACGTAAATATTGAACCGGAAATCGGAAGTCAATGCGGAAAATTGTTTGTTTTTTTGCTGTCACAAAAAAGCCATAGTTTCATGTTTGTCAACAAAAAAAAAGAAGAAAAAAATACAACATTGAAGATACGGGCAGGATGTTAAAAGTACGTACAAAATATTACCTCAACATGTAAGACTTACATGTTTAAGAATCGTTAATTTCGGCAGGAACTTAATATGGGATTTATTCTAATACTAAAATATTCAACTCAAATTTCCTATAGTAAAATATAAAGAAAAATCCATGTTTCTTTTGAAAATTATAACAGCGAAAAAACTTAATTTTCTATAACATTCAATATTGCTTGTCATATCGCAGAAGATGTTGCGAAAAATTCAGGTCACCAATATCGCTAGAAGTCATCGAACAAACAAACAAATTGTCAACGTCGCGCAATGCCATCCAATGAACTGCAACGAGCACACAGCGCGAGGCATTACCTTAACAACGAAGGTTGCCAACTAAATTTTATTTGGAAAAATGTTGCAAGTAAATGCAAAATAACAATAAACAGTGGATTTTATTAGTACAGTAAAATAGCATTAACATATAAGAGAGTTGCTCGATTAGTTCTGACAATGTGCTAAAAACAAACAACGAAGTTTATCCTTGATAGTTGAGAACGAGAAATATCGGTAGGTGACAAGAAAGGACTTTTTTCATCGAGCCTTTTCAGATAGGCGAGGAGCCGGCAATACTGAAAGTGCCGTCATCACGGATTCTGAAATTTTTAATGAAAAATGGTAGTTTACACTAAGACGAACAAGAAAAGCTTGGTCGGCGTGGTTATAGCCTGGCAAAACTATTTTTAAATGATTTTTGAATTATTAAATTTTCGGAATGTTTTGCCGTCATCGAGGATTTTGATCGATCTTAAATCTGAAATCTAAATTTCATAACCATTCAGAAAAAATCTTCGATTTATTTAAAAAATTTCAATGAACTTGACAAATTTTAAGACCACTTTTAGAATGGGCAAACGATGGGATCTATTTTTTTTTTTTTTTTTTATATTTTTTAATAACAAAAAAGTGAGTGAAAGAGCACTAATATATTCCTCGTTGCCGGGATAGGGTAAAAATATTCACCAACCCCCCATAATTTTTCTTCTCCAACGTTTATCTTAAATATATTTATGGCCCCATTTTTTCCAACCCTTAAGGGGGCACCTCTACAAAAAATTTTATAAATATATCAAAATACTCCTAATTGCCGGGAGAACATACTAGGAAAAATTAATGGGGGTCTGTGAAAATTTTTTTCCTCTCCTGGCAATGATGAATTTTTTTTTATGTTTTTATCACTCCTTAAGGAGTAGAAAAACTGGGGTAGTATGTTTGAAAGAAATGTCAGAGAGGACAAATTAATAGGGGTCGTTAAACATTTTTTTCCTCTCCCGACAATGAGGAATTTTTTTGATATTCCCATAAAATTTTTGAAGGGGTACCCACTTAATTAGTGGAAAACAGGGCTATGTTAGAGAAAATTATTGGAGAGGAAAAGTTAATTAGGGTCAGTGAACATTTTTGCTCTCTCCCGGCAATGAGGAATTTTTTGATATATTTATCAAAATTTTGTATGGAAGCCTCCTTAAGGGGGGGGGGAAGGGGGTAGTATGTTTCAGAGAAATTAAAGTGGCAAAGTTAGTGGGGGCGGTAAACAATTTTAACCAACGAAGAATATTTAAGTGCTCGTTGCTAATCTCATCTAGTACCATAAGACAAAAAATGCAAAATGCTATCAGGAACGGTATGTAATGCCCCATATCGTCGGGTTAAAACTACAACTAGACATCTACATATATTGATGTTTTGAGTTAAGTATACAGAAACATGAAGAAAAAACGGCTCTATGCCCCAGTTTAATCGGTTTTTTGAAATGTAGTCTCCATCCAATTTTATATAAAGAATAAAAAGCATAAAACTGCAAAATCCCATACAAAAAACGAATTTCAAAAAAACTTAAAACGCTTTTTTCTCAAAACATGAAAAATGTAGATGTCTAGTTGTAGTTTTAACCCGACGATATGTTTTGCAGAATATTGTTCCTACACAGTTCCCGTGGTTGCAAATTGTACACTAGGAAAGAAAATAGTTCGTACCACTTTATTTCTAGAAAATTTTACTAGAATTTCAAGTCAGAATAATAACAACTCCCCAATAAAGTAAATTTTACCTTAGACAGACGACAGCGTTAATCTGGATTAAAAACGTACTAATGCAATTGAAAATTTTACCATGACAGACGACAGTTTCTGCAATAAGTAAATAGCTGATTTGTTTGTTTCCTTTTTTTTTTTTTGACAGCCTTGCTCATCGCCCTCGCTCCACACAATGCGTTTTCTTTTTATTCCAGTATTAAAATGAAAAAATTTTATTTGGTTTTTACCTTAACATATTTTTTCTTTATCTTTAAACTAAATTTTGCTAACTTTTGTTGTGGAATCAATTAATTTATATTTTTTCAATAAAGTGACATTTATAAATTTAATAAATTGACTTCAAAATTGACAATCAGCTGCTTTGTTTTTGTCAAATTGTTACAATTTGCGTTACCATATTTAAATAGCTCACTTCAGTAATAAACCACTTTGATTTCATGCATTACATAGTGTTGGAGTCGATCCGTATTAAGATGTGGTTTATGCATAACTGAATTCGGATTAAAACAGCTGATGCGGATTAGCGCTGTCATCTGTCTACCCTTCAAGAATAGTATATATTGGCCTATGTTGGTGTGTAGTATGTAGAGAAATGTTTTTCTTGACTTTCGTTTCTTATTAAGCTTCATTTCTATTGCGAACAATGCCTTTCGTTATTCTCCAGATATACTACAATATATCTCTCAAGCTAAAGGCTTCGACTTTTGATTACCAAATATTTAAATGCATCATGCAATCATTGTTTAGTAGTCATTCATTTAACAACTTTATTAAATTTATCATTAAATGCATTCATAAACAATGTAATTAAGTCCGACACGAAAAAAGTGAAAGAAAACAAATGCAACGCCAAAAATTATTTTGTATGTAAATGGAAAACTTTGCTTTTTCTTAAGGCTATTAAAAAACGAATGCATGTATAGTTCAAATAATAAATTGTTGAAAACTAGAAAAAAAAAACTTTCAAATATGATGATGTGATGAAAATTAACTTTTCAATGATGCATCTTTAGTAAGATGACACCAAATGATATTCTGCTGCTAGTGCATTTGCATATGAATAAAATTAAAACCAAATTCATGTTTCGTGTTTTTAAAAATATGAGCCATAAAAGCTGAGTAGGTACCTTTAAAAATAAGTATTCAAAGCAATAGCATACAATATATGTAGGAGCTCCAAAGTTAATTAACTTTTTGTAGAAATATTTTATGTGTCTTTTACAACATACATACTTATGTAGAGGTGAAGAAACAATTATAACTTTTCAACAGCTGTTGGCAATCAAAAAGATTTCTTAAAGACAGATTTTCTAAAAATATTTCCTTTCAGAATGTAGCAGTTGATTCTGAAATTTCAATATCTTCCTGTCAATTTTGACATCAATATCAAATTACTTGATGCCTAAAAGTAGATTTTTCTCCAGTCATCGTCATTATGATGTATCCTTCCTTTTTTCTTTATTTTTATGTTTCCGAGTATTATACTTATATGTTGACAAGATGATTGTATCATATATTTTTAACTTTTCTAAAATTTTCTATTTTTTTGCCATGTTTTTCACCTGACTATCACTTAATTATCATCATATTTACATACCCTTCCAAACATGTTGCAAGTGCGAATACACATAGTTGCATGCATTTACAAAACTTGTATTTCCAACAATAGCAAGACAGTCGACCTTGCTGTCTTTTTCTTGACTTTGTTATATATGTACTATATATGTAGGTATATTTCTTTTTTGGAGCCAAACTGGTTTCTTACTTTCAAACCATTTATTTGTTATTTTTCAGTTTTTGTTTGGGTTTTTCTTTTTTTTTTCTTTTTAAATTTACATACAACTAAGGAGAAAAGTTTCTGTTACTGCAATTTTATTTTTAGTTTTCATTGTTTTACTGGAAAAAGTCAACATTTGACTGACATGTTTTGCATATAAATCGCGTGCAAATTTTGTGCATTGAATTTCTTATGTTTTTGTCTGAATATAACTAACATTGCTTACTATAAGATGATCATCTTTTTCTCAATATAACATTACAATAAGCTTTTACTTTAATAAAAAACAAAATGTTTTCAAAATCCTTCACAGCGGTTAAATAGCGAGTTTGATCCAGATAGTTTTACGTTGGGGTTTGTTAAACATTGGGGAAACAATTTACAATAGCATAAACCGTCGGGCCGTTTTTGAAAAATCTCTTTTTGAAAATTATACTAAAATTACCATATAAAACGAAAAAAACAAAAAAAAAAAAAAAAAACAGACGAATCAAAACAGCAATAGTAATTTTAGATGTATATATATTGCAATGTTGAGTCCGAATCCTGCACCAGAATTGCGCTTACTTTTCAGGATTTTTATAAATACTAATATAAAAGTTCAAACACACCGTTTTTAGTTATGAGTGTTTTGTATTAATTTTATTTTGATGTGATTACATCATACATGTATCAGAAAAAAACTTTGATAATTTTCCTCTAGGATATTTTTTAGTTCTAATACAAATCGAATTATATATCTAATGTATTTAGTTTAGAACATACCCACTGCAAATCTTAGAAGAAAAGTATTATTGTAGTTGATAAAATTTTTTTTCATAACTTCCCGAAAATTCCTCTTTCCCCTGGAAATATTGCAACGTAGCGTAACATATGGGTAAAATTTAATTAGATTGTTTTAAACAAATTTACTTGCGAACTAAATTTTTCCTCTATTGTGAACGAGAGCCCTATTTCGCTGGAACCTGGAGAAAAGCTAAAATATTACAGACGATTTATATAATATATTTTTGACAATTTCGATATAAACTAATAAAAAAATGGCTTTTATGAGAAACATGAATACATACATACTCGTTGTACACAGTAACATATACCTATTCTCAATCTAAAACAAAAGGTTCATGAAAATGATTAATGAAACAGTTCACGGCATCTTATTCGAGCTATTTCATAGTTTAAAAATCTGTTCCGAATGAAATCCTAGCTGATCGTTTTTTTTTAAATGAGGTGAAAAAACGGCACATTTGAAAATAAAAACAACCAACTAAAACCCAAATAGTCAATTTCGATGTATTTGTCTGTATTGAATTCGAATCTAGTGCCGAAATTGCTTTATCACGTATGGTTTTTGAGATATTTTAGCCTAAAAGTTCAAAAACACGATTTTTGAGATTATGTAGAGGACGCACGAAATTTGTTTGCTCTTTTCTATTAAATGCATCGTTTAGTACTTTTCTTCTCCTTCAAAATAAGTTATGAATCAGTTTTGTATAATTCTTCCTTAAAAAGTTATGACCACTTTAAAATGATACATGAAAGTAAGAAATCGTATGTGGATTCTCATATGATTTTTCACTGTATGGTGTCATTTTCAAATGGTCATATCTTTTCAAAGAGTAACCTCAGTAGAATAAGCTTATTTTGAAGACAAAGAAAAGTAATAAGCGATGCACTTAGTAAAAAAGAGATGTTGAACTGGCACAATAGCCGTGTTTCTTCTGACGCGTATATACAATTGTGGTAATTTTAAAATTGCGATAACTTATGAACGGTGAGTCGTACGATAAAAATTTCAAGGGTCTTTTTCGTTGAAAACCACATGCTCTACAAATAATTTTAATCTTTTGTAAAAAAAAAATAATTATTTAGAAGTTATTTAAAAAAAAGTGATTTTTTGCCATTTATCGGCGCTTAACCAGTTTTTATAGAATAGCTCCAAAATGATAATTTTTTTTTAAAATAAAATGAAAAGTTTTTTTAGAGAACGTGATTCTCCATAAAAAAGTTCCTTAGAGTTTTATTGTGCGACTCATTGTTCATGAGTTATCGCAATTTAAAAATATCCACAATTGTATATACGCGTCAAAAGAAACACGGCTAATATGTTTGTACGGAACTTTTAAAAGAGTTTTAAAAGAGTTTCTTAATGAATGAATAATAGGGTGGGCCGATTTGAAAACTGATCTCGGCTACCCCCCTATGTGAAAGTTCATTCAATTCTATGAATATTTGCCCAAGGAACTATACCTCTGCGTTCAACTTTAGTTAGGGGGGTAGCCGAGGTCGATAAAATTTCCTCCATTCAATTTGGCCCACCCTAATGAATATGCCTTTTTATTGACAACTTTTACACCAGTTTTGAATTAGCGCAGTATTTTTAAAATAAAACACACATGTCGTTGAGACTCTTAGAGCAAACAAGTGAAAACTACCGAAAGAAGTTCTTCTCGCAAAGTTTATGAGAGGAAAAGTTTTTCGAAAAAAGTAGCTGTTGAATACCACCACAATAATATATAGAAATGCGACAGCGCTATCTCGATTACTGCTGTCAAGGCAAATCTCTTCCACTCCTGAGTTCATGGGTCCCTCTCGAAATGATGAAATTATTATTTTTTTGAAATATTGCGATTTTTTTTTTAAATGTACTCTTTGAGGTTTGAAACAAATATTTGTTTTTTCTTATGCTTCTTTTGAAGGGCATTTTGTGTTCGTAATTTTTGTGTTAAAGAAAATTCTTTTGATAATGGCTCAAACATGCTATTTATTCTAAAGCTTCTATTGAAAATCTTTTGAGCCTTCATCACCTTTGGCAAAAATGTATACCAAATCAGTTTCCTTAACCCACATTTATGATGTGATTTTGGAACTTAATTGGGCCATAAAAAAGGAACAAAAACAAAGTTTCAAAATAAATAAATAAAAAATCTTTTATAAGTTAATCCGAATAAGTCGGTTTCAATGATGTGAAAATAAGTATTTTCACAACTGTTGTCAATGACATTGCAATAAAATAAATAGTAAATAAACAACAACAAAAACATGACTTGAACACATTTAAAACGCGAAATAAAAAACTGAAAGTCAGTCACCAACTGTGAGACATCAAAATTTTAACACAAAATACTTGACCAAATAAATCGCAAATTGATGGTAACTGTTGCTGATGCTGTTAAAAGCGCAGCAGCAGCAATTAATGTGAATATTTATAACAGGGGCATAGATAGGATTTTTGCGGGAGGGGTAGGGGTAGTCGGTGTCGAAGAAAAGTCGCTACCAAGCTCTGTCGTTCACATCATAATCACGAAATAATCGTTTGACATATGCTTTTTTTTACGTATTTGCAAACTTCGCTGGGTAGGATAGATCCCCCTGAACAACCCCCATAAATACGCCACTGATTTGCAATAGAAATTGTTATGAAATATTTGTAATAGTTTTTGAGAGATTTACTATAATAAGTATGAACGATTTTTTCTTTCTTAGCAGCGCCTTTATTATGCGCAAACTTGAAAAACTCCAGCAAATGACAACAACATTAATTGGCCAGCAACAATGTTGCCAACACATTAGTGAAGCAAAAAAAAAGTATAACCAAATGCAAACATTTTGATGTGCACCAACTAAAAACAATGAAAAAAAACAAAAGGAGAGAGGGAGCGAAAAAAAAAAGAAAAACCGGAAAAACCAAAGAAAGCGAAATTTTGCATTGGATGCCATTCGATTAGGAATTCATTGTTTGTAATTGAAAGCAACAAGCGACAACGACAATTGGCACCGATAACAACAATGGCAATGCATTTCAACCACAACAAGTAGCTGTTGGATGTTGGGCACGGTGTGCCAGAAATACGTTAGAATAAAGTTTGGTGCAATACCAAATAAGAAGGGAAATTGGTTGTCTTGTAATGACAAATTTTTCAGAAACATGGAAAATATCTTTCAGTTGCGAAAGCGGTCAGATATTATTTCAATTACATTTACTAAAATTATATATTTGGTATAGGCGAATTGAATATCGTCACCTCAACACTACAACTATGTAAATAACTCATTATTTGGAATAAGTAGCCTTTGATGTTCTTCATGGTTTGGCGCACAATTCTGTCCAACCAGAATTCTCAAAAGTAGCACCATTGCTAAGTTATAAGAAAAAAACCAAACAAGAAAAGTCGAAAATCCGTGTTAAATTAAATTTTTAAAAATCTCAAAACTAGTAAATTGGAGTTACCTAGTTGTAGTATTGAGGTGGCGATATTTGTTATTACATGGAAGGTGATAGAGAAGACATATACTAACAAAAAATTGCGTAGAAGGAGGGGTCTAAAATGTACCACTAAAGAGCTACAGAGAAAAAAAAAATCAGTTTTCTGACTTGTTTTACAAAAAACAATTTCTTGTTTCACCCTAAAATTTTAAAGAAATCTTTTCTACAAAAAACTTTTTGCCAATTGTATGAGCTTTCTTAGGAAGAGTTTGGTTTATAGGGTTTAAAAGGATTTCTGAAAGTTCTGAACCTTTAAAGTTAATATTTTTAACTTTTTTGCAATATTTTGATTTTTTGATTTGAGGTCTTGAAAAATACATTACTTTGAAAAATGTTGAACGAAACTTTTCGGTGTTATTCGCCGCAGTTCGATTTTTTGGCTTTTTTGATATTTTTCATAATTTTTCGACGTTTTTCATGCTTTTTAGTTGATTCTCCCAACAATGTACCATTCAATGTCCCAGGGCTCAAAACCATGTTTAAAATTTGATATTTAAACTATTTAATACAGAAACTTAACAATAGCTTCTATACGAGCTTAAAAAAAAAAAAAAAAAATAGTTCTAAGCATTTTACAATGAAATTCTAACATCAAGTGTTAAAAGTCATTCTCCCTGCTGTCTTTAACCGCTTCTTAGTGCACTTAATTTGCCCGTTTCGCAGAGAGCGTTATTTTTTTAAAACAAAAACATATACGACATTGATCGTATATATATTTTAGTTACGTTACTGTTTTTCTGTGTTACTTAGCTCTTCGAAAAAAAATTTTTTATATTGAATTTTTTATTTTTTACATATTAAAAAGCGCACTGAATGTGAAGAGGAGACTCAGTTCTTTTTCAGCTCAGTCAGTTTTGGTTTTTCGAAAGTGAGTGTTAATGCGTTTTTTTTTTTTTTCAAAAATTTTGTAAAGAATGCAAGTGTGTGTCATTCTCCCTCCAAGTTTTTTTTATATTAGTATACATATTCTTTTATCTTTACATAATATAATCCATAAATAATTATAGTGGCCATCCACCAAATTCAACTTTTTGAAAAATAATTGGTATTTTCATTGACATATTACTGTTTTGCATTCTCCTAAATATTAATTCTCACTTCAAATTGACTCCGGGAGAATGGTTCTCTTACGAGACATTGTTGTATATTGGTTCATTAGACTTGTTGAACTAGTTTTCCTTTTTATAATTAAGGTCCATAAGCCTCGCGATGCTCCAACATAAATATTTAGGGTTGCCACCTGGTTATATTCGAAAAACTTGTTTAATTCTTACTTTTTTTTGACTATATTGAAATTTTTGGTTCAGAAACGCTCAGATAAACTTTTTTAAAACTGTACAAAAACTTTCGGTGTTGCCACCTGTTTTTTTTTAATTTTCCTTAAATTATATTACAGTTCGGATGCCGTGAAGAAAAGTAAGATTTGAACAAAATTTTCCAAAACAACCATGTGGCAACCCTTAAAATTTGTGTTGATTTTTTTAAAAGTTTATTTAAGGTTTTTTTGACAAAATTGTATTTTAAATTTTTAAATATGTGACCTGGTCTATGAAAAGGAGGCTTACGTGTCAAAAAAAAATTTTCCAATTTTTTCCCGATTCGATTGTTGTTTTCCAGTTGTTTTAACAAATTTTTTTTTTCGCACGTAATCACCTTTTTAATAGACCAGGTCACATATTGTTTAAGCGAAACTTTATAAAAAAAAAAACAAATGGCCACTCTGAAAGTTTATGTTAATTTTTTTAAAATATTCAAATAATCAAAAATTTAAACAAAATATAGGTGGGGACAAAATAAGGCATGCTTTGGTACATTTTTCGTAGATTCACCCATTTATTGTTGTCGTTCGGTTTTTCGTCTTTGCCAGTGTTTTTTTTTTGTGAATCATTCAGCTTTTGTAGACTTTTTCTATTTTTTATCATGCTAGTCGATACTTCTTGGTATTTTAGATACTATTCGAAGATTTTAGATATAGTCCATCTTTGACTAAACTTTTCGAGTTTTTGATCTTTTCAATATTTTTATAGATTTGCCATTTGGCTTTTTAAAACTTTTGAAGATGTTTTGGGGATGATATGGAAAAACTTTTTTTTTTGTTAAATTTCTGTTCTCAGTTTTTGACCTCTTCAACTTTTATTGGCTATTGCAATATTTTCATACTTTTACAATGATATTTGATACGTTTTTGACAGTTTCAGAATTAAATACTTTTTCCTACAAAGCGCATAATTAGCTATCTTTGTCCTACTATACATAAAGTCAATTTTTTAAAAAAATTGTTTTAAACATGCTACTGGCACACCGTCAACAGTTTCCAGACCAAAAAATACAGCAAAAGCAGCGCTAACAAAATGCAACTACCGCAAGAAAAAATACCGCTACAGCTGCATCAACAAAAGTGAAAAAGAAAGAAAAGATAAAAAAGCTCGACTTTAAATCAAAATCGAATGATGGATGCTGCTGGGTGCACGCGCATTTCATCAAACGCTCTTCAACAAAATTCCCATGACTTGGCTTGAACTCAAGCTGGGCTATTTGCCTGGCTTGTTATGATTAAATGGTAAAAAATTTCGAAATGAAATTGAAATTGCCAATGCGGTTTGGCAGCAGCAACAACAACAACAGTTTAGCGGTGTCATTTTGGGCGCACAGGAAGCGGCGCAAAACCAAAATGAAAAAACAAACGTTTTTTGGTGGAAATTTTCTGCCTCTTAACGACGCCTCAAGGTCATTTGTTTTTTGTTTGTTTGCAATTTTATGATTGGGGAAAATTTTGATGCAAAAGTTACAATTTGTCGCATGCAATTAGTTTGGGTAAACCGAATGGAAAATTCAGTTAAATTGGTTGTGCATTTGTTGAGTGTTGAATGATTGATGAACGATTGGTTAATGAAGGAAGTTATTCATTGAGTATTTGCTTTGGGGAGTTTTTACGCCAAAGACAATATTCAACAAAAATCCAGCGCTTAAATAAAAGCAACAGACTACACGAAGTCGGACCTATTTTATTTGTTGAAGAGATATTAGCACGAAATCTATTGTTACACATAATGATAAATTTAAATTCCTAATTGTCACGAGATTTTGTCAATAGTAACAGATGGTATAACAGATGGTATCTAATGATAGCAAATTTTTCTAAGTAAGACACGATTTTTTAGGTCGTGGTGTTACACACGATCCACTTAATCAGTTGAAACGTCAAAGTTTGTGTAGAAAAAGTGAAAACTACTTATCCCTCTAAAGTTAGTGTCTGGAGATCGACCCCAACTCGGTGGACAATCTGATCTGATCATTTGAATCTATGGTTCATAATTAATAGCTATTTTATGTGTTGCAATTCGCATATTTTCGTTATTGATTTAAAGACCTAAATATGATATACATATGTATATATATGTATATAGGAATACAGAACTATCGGAAAACTTTGCATAAAGTTCAAAAAGGGCAAAAAGATTCGTAAATTTTTAAAATTGTAAGAACTCATCGAAAAGTATCGAAAAAATTTAACAGAAAACGTAGACAAAGTTTTTAATATCGGAAAATCTCAAAATGAGTCGAAAAGTATCGGCAAAAAACTTATAACAACGAAAAGTAGTATTATGCTCGTTTACATTGAAAAATCAAAAAATACACAGGCACTCAAACAATAAAAGAAATTATTTGTACATGATACAACGCTGAATCGAACTGTATCCACAGAATTGTCCATATACCTGCAGGATTACGAGATATCCTTGCTTGAAGTTGGAGAAAATTGTGTTTTCAGGCTTATGGCGTAGTAGCTACAGGAAAAGTTGAAATTATTTTTTTTATAGCATCGAATACTACACTCTTCCTTATAAAAATATACCTCCGAACTTTCCAATAGGAATCTTACATTCCGAGTTATGATCCTTTGAAGAGAAGGTATTTCCGTGCGAATATATTTGAGCAGATAAATCAAATTTGAAATAATGACGAATTTTGTAATGTTTGGAGAGCGTGGCATCGCCCTTTTTTTTCCCCCTCGAAACCTATCCGTTATTGGCACGAATACTTTTCATACCTTACAGTAGATTTTAACTCATTTTAAGTGTTTTTTGATCATAAATCTGTTTTTCAATACTAAAAAAATTTAGTCCTTTGCATGGGGGCTGAACTACTTTCTGGAAAGTACGAGTCCTATTGGAAAAGTACGAAGGTATACTTTGATAATGAAAAGTGTGCTATTCAATGCAAAAAAAAATAATTTTAACCTTTCCTGTAGCTACGCCATAGACCTGAAAATCCACTCAGCCACCCACCCACTAATACAATTTACAATTCAGCGAAAGTTTTTAGTAACTGACATTTTCACATCCACTCTCGGCTTAATCATTCTCATAGTGTTGACAGAATTCATTAAATATAGTATTTAACGTGGTTATTTGTATGGTGGGTGCCACGCCCAATGATGATACTGCGATCACTTTAAGTTCAGAGTTATATCGTTTTACAATTATTTTAAAAGCAGATTTTTTTATAACTAAAGGCGTTATTCAAATCAAAGCATAGAAACAAGTTTTACACAAAATGAGAAAGGCTTTTGTGATTCTTGATCAACGAAACTTTCGTGCAGTCAGTTTTGATTTATCTACACATTTTGGAAATGAATTTTTCAAAACTACTACCTACATGCAACAAAAATATAGTTTTAACTTAAAAATTATCGGTTCGTTCTTTTTTTAGGTATTTTTATAAAACTTGTAGAAGTTTTAATTATTGATTTAAGTATTTATTGCGACGTATGCCACTTACCTTATAATTTAAGTCATGCACATTATTATCCAGGCTAACATCGCTATACATGTCTTCAGTTGTATCACAGTTGGAGCTTCGGCCAGATGAGTTAAAACTCGATGATCTGTATAGTTGGCTGCAAATTAAAATTCGAATTAATAATTCAATTTAAATTAAACGCTTCATCTAAAGAAATAAATAAAACAAGCTTTTATTTTAGTTTATACACAAACCAGTCTAATACAGTGCTTGCAACACGGTTGGTGATTTTCTATAATAAAGCTTTTAACAGTTTTAGAGCACTGTATTATTGGGAACGTTGTACAGCTAACAGCTTAGATAGCAGTGTACGCGCTTAGCGCGCCATCTACTGTGTAGTAGCAAAAAATGTAGTAAGGCTTTCGCTTCAGTGGGGCCATACCATGAGATACGAAACATTTGTGGAATGTAAAACAAGATCTTAAAAATCAGAAAATCTGTTTTTCTCAAGCCAAAAGGGATATCCAATGGAACTTTACCGAACATCTGGAAGATCTCGACTACGCTGACGACATCTGCCTCTTATCGTCCAAACGTTCAGATATGCAAAACAAAATTGAAGACCTTGCCTTGGAATCACAAAAGGCCGGCCTAAAAATCAATGTAGACTAAAAGCATGAACCTAATCGTAAACAGGAATGACATCACGTTTAAAGCTGGCAGTGATAACATCGAAAATGTCGATAGCTTCACGTATTTAGGCAGCATTATCTCCATGGATGGTGGAGCAAAAGAGGATATCAACTCAAGAATAACAAAAGCAAAAGGAGCGCGTTTGCTCAACTGAACAAAATATGGTCTTCTTCCGTTATATCCACTAAAACGAGAGTGCGCATTTTTAATTCGAATGTGAAATCGGTTTTGTGATATGGGTGCGAAACATGGCTTGTTACTGAACAACTAACGAACAAGCTGCAAGTATTCGTCAACAAATGCTTAAGGCGTATACTAAAGGTTTGGTGGCCTCGCACTATAGCACTATATCAAATGCCGAGCTACTTCAAAAATGCAATCAGAGGACTATAGCAAACGACGTCAAGCTGCGCAAATAGAGATGGTTTAGTCACACTCTCCGGAAACCACACAGCGAAGTTTGTCGCCAGGTTTTTGAGTGGAACCCACAAGGCAGTATAGGACGTGGTAGACCCAAAACCAACTGGAGAAGGTTGCTGGAAAAGGAAATCCAAGAATCGGGAAAGTCGTGGCAAGAGATCAAAGTCATCGCAAGGGATCGCAACAAATGAAGATGTTTCATATGGGCCCTATGCTCCTCCTAGGAGTTAAAGGAGAATACATACATATATCTCGTGTATATATCCTTCTTTCAATACATAACTCGGAAAGTAAGGATCGAACTGGAAAAGTTGAAAGGGTAAGTTTGATGAAGAAGATTTTGGCTATCCGATGGCATTAAAAAAAATGAATCATGGTGTTTACTATAAAAGTACTTAATATAGCTAAGCAAAATTTGCCCCGAAACAGCAATTTTTGCACTTTTAAGCAAGGATATCTTAAGAACTAGAGTTAATTCAAACAAACAAATCAAATTATACCCCAGCTACTTAATGACTTAATGGAACAAGGATTTATTCAATGATCTTTGTCCGCAAAAAAAATGTTTCCAAATATGTAATATTCAAGTTGAAATAAGAACAGAAATTGGTCTAAAGGAAGAGTACTTATACGAAATTTTGCCCAATTTTTGGGTTATTTTATAAGTCGCCCAGAATAAATAATGTTCTTCTCGGTTATTGGAGGATATGCTCGATTCTTCATGTTTTCTAGGTCAAAAAACTCTTTTCCCTATAGCTTCTGAATATTTTGTAACATAATTTCAGAAGAATTTAAAAAAAAAGGAAAACTAAAAACAAAAATTATCTCGTTTTAAGTGTTTTGCACTTAACCGCATTGGCTTCTGAACGTCTCGTAAATATATTCAAGGAAGGATTGTGGAAGACAGTCTGAGGATAGCGTTAAATGAAGTAGTTGCTTTAGTTATACATTTTTTAGGTACACATGTGATATTTTAAAATTTTCACTTTACAATTTTACATTCTACTCCTTTGGGTATATAGCCCTGAAATGAACCAGTGCCAACATCTTCAATAGCATCATATGCAGATATAAGTATAAAACTCAAATTGAGTCATGTCCTTAATTACTAAACAATTTTCTTGCAGATTTATTGGAAGCTAGGGAAAACTTACAACCTCTTATATAGCAATAGAATTTTCAAAAATGTTAAAAAAAACTTCAAGAAAACTTACCTGGCTAAGGCATTTGATCCCAGCTGACGTCTCCCGGAACTATAAAAGAAAGAAAAACAGAAAAACTTAAAATCACATACGTAGAAAATATGTCTAACTAATTAAAAAATTTTATTTAAATTAAAAATAATATATAGTGCAATAAAAAGCCAAACCAACTACACTTAAAAATAATAATTCATAAGTAAAAATACATAGCGAGAAAATCTATAAAAAAGCTTTTAATTTGTGTAGCAAAGTCGTAAATCAATACGAGTAAGTACTTGGGGCTTGGGGATGCGTTATGACGAAGTATGGCTTCATTTATTTTAACTTTTGAATTCAAATTGACAATGAGAAAAAAAAAAAAATAAAAAATGCGTCAGCAAACCCGTGCTGATGTCATGACAATCAATGTGTGTTGTTTGCTGCATTAGACGGATCAGATTCCGTTCGCGCAACATGAGAAACGCCACAAACGACAATCATTCGTTGTAGATATGGCCTATGGGTTAAAAATGTATAAAAATAAATATTTTCCCACATGTTGTTTAGCCGCACAAACAAACATACAAAATATTTTTGTTTTTCCTCCTCTTCTTTTTGTGTGAAAATGTTTATTTTTAAATTTGCACGTGGTCAATCAGGTAAAAAGTAAACAATATGGGGGAAGAGGGGGGTTGGTTCGATATGAATGAAAAGAATAAAAAGATTTTTCGAAGAAACTGAAATCAATTAAAATATTGATTACAAAGGGTGTTTTTTTATCAAAATGTTTATTTTTCGTATTAATTAAAGCGACAGCCAATTTGATAGCTGATTTGTGTTCGGTTTTGCATATACTTACATCACCGAAACACTGAATGTAAGTTATAAAATTATAACTTCTAAATCAGTGTTTAGTGAAAACTATTTATAAAGCACTGAACGATAAAGCTCAGTCAGGGCTCCCAGATAAAATTGTGAACATTTCTCGAAAAAAATGTTTTTCCTCAAAATGGACCAAATCAGGTCTTACAGAAAAAGAAAATTTTAATTTTTTCCGAAAAAAATGTTTTTCGTCAAAATATGCCAAATCTTAAAAATTTTCGCAAAAAAAAAATAAACTAGTTCCCTGTTATTTTTCTCCAAAAAAGTTTAAATGGTTTCATATTTTAAGAAATGAAAGCTAATAGGGTAGACAGACGACAGTCTTAATTTGAATTTACTTGTGCATAATAATGTATGGTATAGCATGGCTTGACTTGCTTTTTCATGTGAAAAATAAAGATATCGACATATTTTAAATCAGGTTTTAAAGAAAAAGATTAGAAATTTCACTTATTTCATCGAATTTTACGGTTGAACGTTCTGTTTTCTAGTTATATAGCTTCAAAAATAGCAAAAAACGGTATTTTTGCTTGTTTTGGTTAGAATATCTCTAAAACCATACGAAATAATACAAAAAGAGTCTTACGAAAAAAAAAGTATATAACGAAAAATACCTAGAATCATTCAAGATAATCCAACAAAATTTCACTCAGACACTAAGAACAGTAAGTGCAAGATCTGAACAAAAGCTATGAGAATTCAGAGGACTGGTCGTGGCATCTTTCGTATAATAAAAATTTTCAAAATACTGCATTGTAGGGTATTTATAGTTTGGCCTGGCCAAAGGTAACGCCCTTACTAGTTTTTTTTTTTTGCTTCTACATTTTTAGCATAGGCAATTTTATTTCTTTATGAATTTTATATAGGGGAGAGTGGGGTTAAGAGGGATATTTTTTTCGAAGCTCCATAAAATGAACAAAACTTCTTATTTTTTCATGTTTCAACTTCCTATAATAAAGAAAATTAAATTAGCTATATTTTTGCCGAAGAAACGAACCGAATATATGGATTTTCTGTTGAGTACGACGTTTTGATCGAGGATACCCAAAATGGCAAAAATTAAAAATCGTGGGGTAAAGTGGGAAACTTTCAAAACTCATAAAAACTAATACAAATGTTGGAAAAAAGTTCTAATATCTTTATTGTAAGTCAAAAAAGGTTCCAGGAACACACCCATAGGAGTAAATATGAAAAGAAATAATGATTTTGCTGGAAAAAAATATAAGAAAAAATGTGTTTAAAAAAATTTGTGAAATAGTAGCATATTCGTCGTTCTCTGATGAAACATCAAAGACCGAGTCACAATGTTAGTAATAAAAGAAGCTTGTAGTGAGATTAACGCATTTCATGTGAAATGGGCGTTGACGATCCTTTAGGTTGCATTCGATGCTATTGTGTCTGGTCATGATTTCGGGCATGAGTTCCATGCAAATGGTGCAAAAATCACGATCTACATCTGAGCTAGAACCTCTTTGTTTCTTCTTTGACGCTTCTTTTGCTGGTGGTGCTTTTTTGCTCGTTTCCCTTTTTCTTCCATTTATTTGCTAAACGTTTCTCAGCTGCTTTTTGCAACTCGCTTAGCTTTTCCGGAGTGTTTACTCACAATATAAATGTACAACACTTATTTGAATCATGAAATAGTATAATACGTTGACAAGTGGGGACTAGCAATAATGAAATAATATTTCCCACTTTACCCCATACAAAATTTCCCACTTTACCCACTTTGCAAAATGTGAGCTTCATTCGTTCACTCTATGAATTACACGGAATCTTTTTGCGTTATCAAAATTAAGACTACAAAGAATATTTTTGTGTACTTACAATCGGTTTATCTCCAGAAACAGTAAAAATATCGATGCTTAAAAATTTAAAAATGAAATTTCAAAATCACTTAAAAACTTTACATGATTCCAGAGATTACAAAAATACGTATTGACGCGTCGCTATACCATAAATATTTGCTTACGGTCATTGCAAGTACATGTCAGAAGCGAATGACACCTATTATTTGCTAGTTTGCCCGAAAAGGGGCATTTCCCACTTCCCACTTTACCCCACTTACCCCTATTTAATTCTCTGCAAAAAATTTCCGCTGAAGTACATCGAAATTTTGAGTCGCTCGCTCCAATTTCACCCACAATTTCAATAGCACTCCGCGGTTTTTTCTTCTTACATGACCCATTTACCGATTTCTGTAATAAAAACCCGTAAACGTCTTAGTTTCTTATTGGCTTGCTTTTTAGGACGTAATCAATAGACTAAAACGTTAGTTCATGAATAGTTTCGGTTGTGAACAAATTTTGTTTCAAATTTCAAAATTTGCCTAAGTGTCTCCCTTTCTTTATTTTAGAAATAATTTTAAAAAAGTTACTTTTGAACTGATTAAGCACCGTCTAATATTCGCAACTGTTTCCATGTTATCTGCAGAGACTATTTAGGAATGATTTAAATTTTTCACAGTATAAATTTTTATCTCGAAAGTTTTTGTGAAAAAATTTATTTCCCCAGAACTTTTCAAAAAATGTTTTCTTTTTCTGAATATTACGAATAAAAACCCCAAAGCTGAGAACCCTGAGCTCATTTCTGACTCGGTAATTTTCTTAATAAACAAAATTGTCGCTTATGGAGTCCTCCCCCAACTAGAACAGATCGAAGAAATACCGATGCTTTCCGAAAAACATATTATTTGATGCAGTAATTGGGGTGGAGGCACATCAGGCCGTTAATTTGCTTCTTGGATAAGGTTTCAAAGACGTTGCCATGGTGGCCATATGCCAGAAATCATTTTCATAACTAAATATACATGTATTTTCTATTTAAGCTCCTAGGTAAGTATAGATCCTACACTATAGGATCATAATGAATAGTTTGACAAATTCAAATATTTTTTTTTTGTGTCTAAGTAAATGCAATTTAAGATTTTCAAACATTTTAAAAACACTCTTTATGCATATTCTTTTAATGCAAAAACCAGATGTTATATACATGTTAATTGATTACTTCTAATTGTTTTCAGTGTTTTTTGGCCATTATTCAACTGAAACAAATAATTTGTTTATGGTATCTACAAATTGAACAGAATTATTTAGAAACAATTATCTGTTGAGTAGATAAGTCAAGTGATCAATGGTACTTGAGAAGAAAACATTTTTTGGCACATTGTCTTAGGAAATCGAATTATCTAGTAAATTGTTTCTTTTTCATCACTTGTCAGTGGTTTGAAACATATCAACATTATTAGCTTCTTTGAGTAAATTTGTTAATTTTAGGGATTTTTGAATATGTAGACTAAACTGGTTCAGATTTGTATGGAAAAATTAAAGTTGTTCGGAAATGTGATGTAAAAACTTTCATTTTGATATGAATAAATACCATGTAAGACTTGGTCCATTTCAGTCATCAAAAGTTCTTTTTGATATAAGCAAGCGAAATGTAAAATTTGGTCCATTTGAAAGAACATTCGATAGACCCAAGGCCAGTTTCAAAACCGAAAAATAATCCTTAATGGGGAATTTTTTTTTTTTATTTCACTTTTTTAATTCTCCACGTTTACTGGACATTATCTTTAAAACTACAGAGCTTAGAGAAAAATAAATGGCAAAATTCGACTTTATTGACTCAAAATCCATATAAAAAGTTGAACAGTTTAAATTTTAAAAAACGAGTTTAAATTTTGCCTTTTTTAATTATATTTTGGTTTTGAAAATGGTCAGGTTTATCAAAGATTCTCTGAAATTTACCAAATTTTCATGTTGCGTATTCATATCAAAATGAAGCTTTTAGTGCCCAGGAAGAGAAATTTTTTGTAACTTTGATTTTTGCATACAAATCTGAAACAGTCTAATTCATATGTACATAGTTCAGAGTTCTATTTGATGAGAACATTTCGTGCTTATTAAAAAACTCTTACTCATAACTAAAATACAAACTTTTCACACCAACTACATACATATATTCATTAAAAGTTATGGGATATGAAAAATTAAATATACAAATATATCGATACCTTAGAGTGCTATAGTCCTATCTCCATTTTTCCAATTGTTGGGAAATGCAAAAAGAAGATTTCAAACAGTGGTTATTTAGGATTGGCTGCTATTTTGATATAACGATAAATGCAATAATTTTACCCATGGTATATTTTAATATAATTTAATGTTCTTAACCAATTTTATTAATTTCTAACGAAATCCCAGCCAATTTATAGTATGTCATTACTTTTGCCCTTATATAAAATTCTACTACTATTCAAAAAAACGACGTATTTAGTACATTTTTTGAATTTTTTCCACTAAAATGTCGTAAAAAGTCATGAAACGCGTAGAAAACACGAAAAAAACGATTTTTTTTTTTTTTTTTTTTTTTAAATTTTGGTTCCAACAAACAAGAGTGGAGCCTTGGGTGTAACCAAATTTGTTTACCAAAATGTCGCAAAAAGTCATGAAACGCGAAGACAACGCGAAAAAACGAAGAATTTTTTTTAAAAATATGACTTATTTGAATATTCAGTGGAGATAGGACAGTAGCGCTCTTGAAAAAATTACAGTTTGGAGATAGGATTTTTCTTAATTATCGAATATTTTGGTATTTTAGGGGTATTTTGACATCACACAGTTTTCCACACGGTAAAGAAGCCCACAATGATGCCATAACTGTAAAAATCTCAAAATCGCAAAATGTGGAGATAGGACTATAGCGCTCTAAGGTATCGATATATATTCAAAAAAATATCTATGCTATTTTTTTGTATCATTGTATTTTGTTTAGTTCCTTCCTTTCATATGGGTGATAATTGAGTAAAAGATATGGTGCAAAAAAAAAAAAAAAAAACTAAAATAAAGATTTTCAAATAATTTGCATAGACTATAAACAGAATGAGTTCATTACAAATGAACTAAGTAACTTCTAATATACGCTACAAACTGGGCTAATGAGCAGCGCTAACATGAATTAGCAACAAGTTGTGCATATTAGTCATGTGTTATAGGTATGCATGTACCTACACAAAGTTTGTTTTTGTTTTACATACTTGAAATCATTTTTCTAAGAAAAGAGCAAATTTTTTTTTTTTTTTCTTTAGATAAAAACTCTTATCAGTTAAGATTTAATTGCACTTTTTGTAGTTAAAGATCAAAATGTAAATATTTATATGACAATAAAATTTAAATATATTTGAAGTAAACATACGCTTTTCTCAAAAAAGTTTTCATTACATTGCAATTAATATAAAAAAAAAACTAAATTTCTTTGACAAAAAGTTTTGTGGGTTTGACCTATAAACAATTATTATTAATCTGCACAAAATGTCAAAGGCTTGGTAATTAATTTTGATATATAAAAAATCTTGCATTTGGTGACGAGTATGCGAGACACCTTTGTTATAAGTTGCTGTCTTGATAGTTATCATTGTTAGCTAAGTAACACCAACACAATTTTTAATCTCTCAATTCATGGAAGGCTTCCAACTGAAACACAGCCCACTTAACAATTAGACAACAGTCAATAGAAAGTTTTGCTAATTCATATATTTTTATACAGAAATTTGTAATATGTTAATTTTATACATATTGCATAAAATACAAATCTTAGTATGCCAATGTAATAATACAGTCATTTGGGAGAATACAATGGAGTTACCTGAAAAGTTTTCCGGGATTTTTAAAAATGAGTTCTGTATAAATTTCGACTACTGTGCCGCTTGCGCCACTATACTTTAAAAATGACGCTAAAAATTAGTATTTTTCAAATATCTCCATAGCGGTTACTTCTAGACTAAAATTCTGGTCGACAATTTTGTAGTGTTCATAAAAATATGTTGTTTTTCAAATCGCGATATCTCATGAACGGTTAGTCGGAAGATATTTTGCAAAAATTGTCAAAAGATATCTTCTTACTATAAGTCGTACGAAAAAACTCAATATGAAGTTTATAGAACAAGTAATTCCCCATAAATAGGTAATTCTTTCTTAGCTGCAACTCTTTCCGTTTATGAGTTATCACAATTTAAAAACCAAAACATGTTCATGAACACTCATACGCCAAATGACTAATTGACTAATTTTTACCGCAAGCGAGATACTTGCAAAAAACTGATTTTAAGCGCGAGCGGTAAAGACCCACCAAAGTTGAAATTCGGAAAGTCAAATTCTATAAAATAACTCATTTTCGAAAATCTCGGAAAACTTTCCAGGTAAACCTATCCAATGACCGCACTTATACTATCAGACAAAAAATTATATTTTTAAAATAATAAATGAAATTTGTATTTTCAAATGATAACATTAGTCCAAGAATTAAGCTTGACTATTAAGCGTCAGAAATAGGAATCCGTTGATGTTACCTCTGTACCTGATATCAATTCAAACTGAAGTTAGAATTTTTGGTGATTTTTTCAAAAACACATAATAAAAAAATGTTTTTCTCGTAAATTAAATTTTTAACACAATAAATGAAGTATTTTCATATGACAATATTAGTACAAGAGTAAAACTTGTGAAAATATTACATCCAATATCAGGAATTTAGATCCGTTGAGGATACTTTAATACCTAGTATCAATCCGCACTGAAAGCTCCCAGTGTGCCAGACGGTTCATATCTTCGCTTTTTTACTCGTCATGAATCCGTTACTGATCCGCTGGCGGGAGAGATTCCCAAAAAAAAAATAATTCGCTTTTTTTTTGGGAATCTCTCTCCGTAACGGATAAAAAAGCGGAGATTTGAACCGTCTGGCACACTGGGCTGTTATAATTTTTTGTCATTTACTGAAAAACACATCAAAATATATGTTGAAGCAAGGTATAATTGATATTTGAAAAAAATTGTCAGCAAAGATTGTGAGCAAAACTGAAGTTTGAATTTTGTGAAAAGAAAAAAAAAAATAGAGTTTTGAAGAATAAATATTTTAAATATTTAGGGGCCGTTCAAATATTACGCAACGCAATTTTTGGCCAAGTTAAATTTGTACCCATAAGACCACATTGGTAAACAAAAGGTTAATAGTCAAACTTTACGTTGCTTTGTCTTCACTTGTTATTCAAAAGTACAAAGCCAACTAACAGAAAAGAATTCCAACACAAAACACTTTTACAGTGCGCTGACTGACCAAACACACCACACCGTTGAGTAAAAGGTTTTTTGAACCCTAATGTTGTGTATGTTGGCCATAACGACTACTGTGTCACTGCTTATTGTTTTTTTTTTTTTCTTTTTTTTTTTTGTTTTAACAAGCATTTTAACAAGCATATTGAAAATATTCATCATATAGTATATGTAGATTAGGGTGGTTTATAATGCGAAATTTGAAATATACTGATTAATACTTAAAAGAATACTAAAAAACGTACTAAGAAATGTACTGAAAATACATATTGAGTCATTAATGAATCAGTATAAAATATCCCTGCGGCTAAATTTGGATCTAGTCCCAAAGAGTAACTAGTCCGGCAACTGTTTAAAAAGGTACTAGCGTTGTTTTAGTTCTTATGTAGTGCATAGATCGTCAGTTGACAAAAAAAAAAAACAAGTTTTCATGTTTTTGTTTGTCTGGATACGCTCTTATTAACTGAGAAGTACCACTGATAGAGAAAATATAGTACCACGAGAGAGTAACATGTGCGAACAGTAACTTTTTCCGTGTTTTTTTAATATCAATGCCGACGCACTGTTTCACATCTTCATATATTGGATTATCCGAATTTGTGTTAATTTATTGATTATTGGAAAAAATTTTAAACTTTCATTCGCCATTTAAATTGAACATTAGCTAATCCGTCTTCTTCTAATTACAATACATCGCTCAAATGTCAGATACTCGTTCAATCAATATTTAGATACTTGAATTCGAGTCTCGAAACTCTCAAAATATTCAATTATCTCTTAACTGGTGAATAGGTAATGCAGAGGGAGGCAATTGTCTCTCGACTAGCAAAAAGGTGATGCAGAGGGAGACAACTGATGATTTGTTGGACATCAATATTGAGAAATCGTCAGTCCATTATATGAAAATTCGTTAGTTGTGAAACAAGTACTAGTCCTGTTTGAATGTACTCATGCACTAGTCCAATTAACTGCAGCGATGTTAATTCAAAAAATTGCTTGTATTTTTTTTTTTAATTCTAAACAAAATAATGCGAAGTATCGAAGTATTATCTACTTATAATTTGAATTATTTATATTTCTCAAGATTATAATTATTCTTATGAATTTAAAAACAATGAGATAAAAAACTATTAAATTATAATTTTATACAAAGCAAATTTTCGTAGAAAGTTTCACGTAAAGAAAACGTTTTAATATTTCATAGTAAAATTAAAAATATTGATCAAATAAAACATTTAAAATGTCTCTTATCACATTAAAATGATACATGATCTTGCTTCTTTTTCAAAAATTTCCCTTGTAAAAGCTCCTAAACGTTAACCAAAGAGAACTTTTTCGAAAATTTCTTAGTTTTTTCTATAAGAACATATAGTCCTAGAGAACTATCAGAAAAGTGAACGAAGTCGAAGTCATATAAAAATTTGCAATAGATACGCCTAATTAAAGTCATGTAGAGAAACCAAAAAAAAAAAAATTATAGATAGAAAATTTTTACTAAATTATGAGTCACCATTCTCCCACTTTTTCTAAATTAAAATCACCAATTAACCGGTCAAAAGCGCGAAATGAACTATTCAAAGAGTTCTTCTCGCAATAAAGCCGTGATTTCACGGGCTTCAATTTCAGTCAGCAAGTGTCCATTGTTATAGGCACCATTAATAGTTATGTTCCGAAATAAGAACCCCTTCGAGCTACTCATCAACCTAATTAACCCCTAAATTTTTTTCTATTCAAAAAAATTTCAACCGCTTTCAGGATTTCCAGAGGGCAAACTTTTAACTGTAGGGAAAAATCTCAAAATATAGCAAATTAATACATTTCAATGGTTTTAGCTAAATTACTCGCAATGATTGCGTGGTTTTTGAGATAAACCAAAAAAACTGTAAAAACACACTGTTTTTTGTCATTTAGACCCTCACTCTAGCACCGGACGGGCCATTTTTTCGGGGGTTGTGATCCAAACCAAATATATAGTATTTGTTATAAAGCCTGCTCCAAAGAAAACTTTTGATGCAACTTTTGATTTTTCCATTATTTCGAAAAAATGCTGCACCCTAGGCTGCACAATAGTTTCTTGCCGAAATTTGGAAAAAAAGTATCCCTCCTGCTGGAAATGAAATTTTCATTTTCAAAATATTCCCGACTGTAAATATTCACTCTCGAGAAAGCAATTTATTCTCGAGAGGAAATATCCAGACCAATTTATGTTAAGGCTCAATATGTTTAAAGGAAAAGAAAGTTCAGAAAAGTGAAATACCAAAGTTTAAAGTGCGATAACTCTGTAAGTACTGGTCCGATCTTTCAACTCTTTGTTGCTAAAGGTAGCTGACATATCTGAAAATTATAAACAATTTTTACCTATTGACATTTCTTCATATTTAAACTGTTTTAACGTCACTAAAATGAGTGCAGAATTGGAAAAAAATCGTTACATTTTACCTTATTTCTTCGAAAAACACTATACGGCCGCGAAGGCTCATAGAAAAATGTGTGCAAGATGACCCTGCCTAAACCAAAGAAGGTTTTGCTTAGTATTTGGTGCGATTGCAAGGGTCCTGTGTACTAAGAGCTGCATCCGAGTGGCCAAACGATTAATTTGGAACTGAACTGTTAACAATTAACAAGATCGAATTTAGCGTTCAAGAAAAAGCGTCCGGAATCTGTCAACAGAAAGAGCGTAGTCTTTCATCACGACAACGCTAGACCACATACTCTTTGGTGACCCGCCAAACATTGGGGGAGCTTGATTGAGAAGTTTTAATGCATCCACCATATAGCCCACAGATCTTGCAACTTCGGATTACCATTTTTTCTCACTCGTTGCAGAACTATCTTGATGGCGTAAAATTGAATTCTTTAGAGGATTGCAAAAAGGTCATGTCCGAGTTTTTCGAACAGAAACACAATTCTTTAAGGACGGTATTATGGTTTTGTACGAAAGATGGCGAGAGATGATCAATAACAATGGAAAATGTTTAACTCAATAAAGTTATTTTGATATTTGACAAAAAAAAAAAAAAAATTTTAAAACTTAGTTCACTTTTCTGAATTTTTTTTTAATTATCCTTATATAGTTAGTCCTTAGATCTTGAGGGGACTCTAATATCGATGCAGAAACATAGCAATAATTCCTTTCCCAGTCAAGTTTTTGCCACTGCAAAATATTTAGAACCACCCTGAAGTTATATAAAAGTTATGAGTAGGTTAAAAAATGTTATATTTACTTGTCACGGGAAAAACCGGACTTTTTGTGACAAATTAGAAAATAAAATCATAAACATAAGACACAAGACGTATCACGTATGAAAACAGGAAATTCTTGTGCGGTTTCCTTCATGGGTATGTAATGCGTAATATTTACGAGTATTTTAATACAAACATACATGTAAGCTAAAAGTATAAACACGTTAAATTAACCCATGTTTTGTTGTAGACTAAGTTAACTACGATATGCTATAATTTTGAATGTTTATACTTTATATTTGTGATATGTATAAGTTAGCTTGAATTTCAGTTGCGTTTAAATAATAATTACAAATATTCGTGTTACGCTTTGTAATTTTCATTTTGGTTTTTATTTTATACGATTTTAATGGTTGCTTATTTATTAGTAATTTTCATTTATTTATTAAAAAAAATGAATACAAAAACAAAAGTTGAAAAAATACCTGTTGCAGTAATGAGGGCGTTTTTACCTACATTATAGCCCTCTTCATTGAAGCGTTTTATTATGGTCAATATTGAAAAAAAAAAAAAAAACATTTTATTCGAAATTTGAGCTTCCGGTGATGTTGTATTACATTCCAAAATATCAACAGGTGTTACCGCCGCCCCAGTTCACACTATACCTAAAATATGTATTTGTAATCTTTTATACAATAGCATATGTATTAGTATATAATATTTCATTTACTCTCTTTATTAAAGTAACGTAGTATCACAGTTAACAGTAATAAGTTATGCGAAGGCCATGGACTAATGTAATGCTTTAAGCAAAATAGAAATGTACAGTCCGAGAACGACCGGTAACGCAACTGTCGGTACAAATTTCTTTAAAGTGTCTTTGAGCTAATTTAAACTATTTTTGAACAATCTTTGAATTAATTAAATTAAATTGAACTTGAACTATATTTAACTAACTTAAATTTAAATTGAATAGATAAATTAGTTTTACTCTTAAAAGTTGTATCGATCATTTAAAATTCGGACTTTAAGGCCCTGCTGGCCCAACAATTCTTTAAAGAAATTTTATAAATCAATATAAGTTGCGTATCGGTAATAATTAAATAAAAATGAGCGACAGCGCGAAAAGTGATGTTAATTGCAAGAAATGCAATGCAAAAGATACCGAAAGAATGGTACAATGTGATTCGTGTGATAAATGGTTTCACTACGAGTGCGTAGACGTCAGTAACGAAATCGCCGACATGAGTTGGAACTGCGAATTGTGCGTGCACCATCAGGCAACGCAAACAAATGGCAAGGCCAGTGCATCGAAACAAACAGCAGAACACGTTGATCTCACTGACGAAACTCAGCCACAAGCGGCATCTTCGCCAAATCACCATATAACAGGTAGCATGCAGCAATTAAAGGACACGCAAATGCCAACATCACAGCAGTCGTCAAGCGCCGCAACGTCAACGTCGACAGCGACAGCAACGCTAGCGATGGCTAGCGCTAGCAACGGTGCATATGCAAAAGCACCAAAGACGACGTTCTTCAGCGCTGCTACGACTTCGTTCATAAATAAAAACCCGAACGATCAAACAAAAGCAGCTACACTTTTGGCTCGAAGTATACATGAGCACAAGGAGATCGCTTTATCAAACGTCAGTTCATTTCCTGTCATCAACTCTAAATTGGGTTTGACTGAACAACCACAAGAAAACACTGCAGCTGTGCGAATGACAACAAATGCAGAAACGTCAAATGCTGACTTGCAGTTGCGAATGTTGGAGGAAGAAAGAGAACTGCAAAAACAATATTTAGAAAAAAAGTATAAAATTTTGTCACAAATGAACTCCAGTGGAAATTCAATTGAAGCAAACTCTTCAACAACATTCGGAGTATACAATCCAACTTCTGCTCAGCTTGCAGCGAGGCAAGTCATTCCAAAGGATTTACCACACTTCAATGGCGACCCCGAGGATTGGCCGCTTTTTATAAGCAATTTTAAAAATAGCACGCAGATCGCGGGGTACTCCAATGCGGAAAATTTGATGCGGCTTCAGTCGTGCCTACGTGGAAGGGCACGTGACCTCGTTAAAAGTAAGCTATTATTACCATCCATGGTTCCAGAAATTATACAAACGCTGGAGATGTGTTTCGGCAGGCCGGAGCATATTCTAGAAAACATGATTGAAAAGGCGCGCAAGGCACCACCACCCAAAGACAGGTTGGATAGTTTTATTGAATATGCACTAATGGTACGTAACATATGCTCCACAATGGAAGCCTGCAACATGACAGCACACCTCAACAATCCAATGCTGGTAAAAGAGCTTGTTGATAAGCTGCCAAATAACCAAAAACTGAACTGGGCGATGCATCCCAAAAGCGATAAAACACCAATTGTAAAAGTTTTTAGCGATTGGATATTTACTATAGCAGAAGCAGCTAGTCAAGTGGTAACACCAGCGAGCAATAGAAAGGGTGCTTCCGTGAACACTCACACACAAGCAATGAGCAGCGTAAATTCAATCGCTGGCATGCCATCGTGTTACGTATGCAAAAGTGACGATCATAAAATACAAAACTGTCAAGAGTTTAAAAACCTTTCCCTTGATCGTAAGTGGGAAGTCGTCAAAACTAATAAGCTCTGTCGACAGTGCCTGAATGCTCATAGACGTAAATGTTTCATAAATAAAACGTGCAGTATTCAGAATTGTTTAGCAAAACATCATCAGCTGTTACACAAATATTTCAGCGCCACCGGCCAGACTGCAGGGGTAATGTCAAACCGTGAGGAGACAATCACAACCACTCGTGATTCAACCAGAGACGTAAATACTCACATCGATGCAGCAAACAGTGCTGACGCTAAGCCATGCTTTCGTATAATTCCCATTCGAATTCACTCCAAGAACAAATCAATGGATATTTTCGCCTTTTTAGACGAAGGGTCATCCGTGACTTTGATAGATCAAAATATATTCGAATTCTTGGAGCTAGAAGGCGAAAGGGAATCGTTATGCTTACGTTGGACAGGAAAAACGTCACGCGTTGAAGAAAATTCAGTTAAGTTTTCCCTTAAAGTGTCGAATGTGCAGAATGGCGCCATGTATATGCTGAATGAAGTACGTACTGTTAAAAACCTGGGATTGCCTAAGCAATCTCTAAATATGGAAAATATTGTAAAAAATAACCCGTATTTAGCTGGAGTGCCAATAAAATCGTACACAAACGCATCGCCGTCAATATTAATTGGTATTAACAACTGGAAGTTAGCTATTCCTCTAAAAGTGCGTGAAGGTGGTTGGAATCATCCAATAGCTACAAAAACGCGATTAGGATGGGCGCTTCAAGGCTGTGGCGTTGATCGCACCCGTATCTCGCTCTTAAATATTCATATTTGCGATTGTGAGCAGCGTTATGAAGACTTACATCAACAAGTTAAGGAATATTTTTCGGTAAGTCCATCCACTGAGAGAAAATTACTGTCTTCTGACGACGAGAGAGCGATGCAAACTTTGGAAGAAACGTGCCAGAAAAAAGATGGGCAGTACGAAGTGGGACTTTTGTGGAAAACCAAAAATCAAGAATTTCCCGATAGCTATACAACTGCTAAAAATCGACTGAATTGCCTACAAAACAAATTTAAAAAAGATCCAGAGCTGCAAAAAACCATGCAAGGTGAAATTGATAAATTAGTATTAAAATGATATGCCATAAAGCTAACTGCTGAGGATGTAAAGGCTAACAACAACTCACGCGTATGGTATCTACCAATTTTCATTGCACTTAACCCTAACAAACCGGGAAAAGTACGGCTCGTCTGGGACGCTGCCGCAAAATCAAATGGCGTATCGCTGAACGATTATGTTTTGAGTGGACCAGATTTGTTAACTTCGCTTTTTGATGTGCTTATCGAGTTTCGTGTGGGGCAAGTAGCGATATGTGGTGATATCGCTGAAATGTTTCACCGCATAAACGTTAGAGCAGAAGATATGCAAGTGCAACGATTTTTATGGTACGACAACGGAGATAGCATGCAGCAACCCAGCATATACGTAATGAAAGCGCTGACCTTTGGCATCAGCTGTGCACCATGCATTGCGCATTTTGTGCGTAACAAAAATGCCGACGATTTTTCAACTAAATATCCACGTGCAGTAAAATCCATTAAGTATCATCACTATATGGACGATTTTATAGACAGCGTTGACACCGAGGAAGAGGCCTTGCAGCTAGCGATTGAAGTTAAAACCATTCATTCAGCAGCTGGCTTTAATATGCGGAGCTGGGCATCAAATTCTGAAATAGTTCGTCAGCAGCTGTGTGGCTTTGAGCCCAAAAGTCAACAACCAATGAACCTTGGTTCATTGGAAAAAATCTTAGGTTTGTATTGGGAGCCTAATCACGATGTTTTTAAGTTTATTTGCAGATTTGCAAAACTCCGGCGAGATATATTTAAAGGTTGCATAGTGCCAACGAAGAGAGAAGTCCTGCAAGTGTTAATGTCAATATTTGACCCACTTGGCTTTATTTCACATTTAACCATTGGTCTAAAGATACTACTTCAGGACATCTGGCGTTCAGCTTTAAAGTGGGATGACGAACTAACAAATGTATTGCATCTTAAGTGGCGTCAATGGACTTCAATCTTAACACAAATCGCAGCCGTCGAGATTCCCCGATGTTACTCACCTGTGTTGGGTACAAATAAAAACGTCCAGATTCACACGTTTGTAGATGCAGGAGAGTACGCGTACGCTGCAATCTGTTATTTACGCATCGAAGACAATGGAAATGTTGCTGTAAGTCTGGTGGCTGCGAAATCGAAAGTGGCACCCCTCAAACCGATGTCCATTCCGAGACTCGAACTACAAGCTGCAGTCATAGGTGTCCGATTAGCCATGAAGATATTGAACGCCATTCGTTTTTCCGTAGTCGACAGATTTTGGTGGACCGATTCAAAAACCGTGCTTAAGTGGCTTTCTATGGATCCTCGCAGTTTTAAGCCCTTTGTAATGCACCGAGTGGGCGAAGTGCTTGAGTCGTCAAATGTATCGCAGTGGAACTGGGTACCATCAAAGTCAAATCCAGCTGACTTAGCTACAAAGGTTAAAGCATCAACCGAAATGGGGCTGTGGTTTGCTGGCCCTCAGTTTTTACGTAACCAAAAAGATGATTGGCCACAATGTTCCGACTTGGGTCACCCAGACGAAGGCGAAAATCGTCATTATCTGCTGCATGTGGTGAGGTCGACAAAATTTACAATTAAATTAAATTTTGAATATTTTTCTAGCTGGAGGAGACTCTATTGCGCTACAGCAACCTTTCTATTATACATTGAAAGGCTTAAATCAGCTACAAAAAATGCTGATATTCCAAAAACTATCACATTTGAAATGATTCAGAGAGCTAAAAATATTCTAATTCAGCAGGTACAACTTGACTCGTATGGAAACGAAATACGAACTCTTCAACAAAAAGAAAGTGTTGATCGCAGCAGCAACTTGGTGTCGCTAAATCCATACATCGACGAAGATGGCATATTACGTGCACGCGGCAGAGCCGAATTTTTAGTTTGCAACGAACCAATCATTCTACCGTACGATCATTATTTAACTTTTTTGATTGTACGCTGTTACCATCTTGAATCGCATCACTGTCTACACGAAACTACTATCAACAAAATTCGATCCAAGTTCTACGTGCCTCGCCTACGAGTTCTATATAAAAAAGTTCGTGGACATTGCCAGCAATGTAAAAATTACTCCGCTACGCCTAATATTCCTCAAATGGCTCCATTGCCTGCAGCCAGGCAAGCATGTTTTCAGCGTCCGTTTACATACGTGGGTATAGATTTTTTCGGCCCAATAAACGTTACGGTTGGCAGGCGTAGAGAAAAAAGATGGGGAGTTTTATTTACATGCCTGACGGTTCGTGCCATACATATTGAAGTCGCTCATAGCCTTGATACGAGCTCTTGTCTCATGTGTATTCGAAACTTCACCAGCAGACGTGGCACTCCGAAGGAAATTTATACAGACAACGGTACGAACTTCAAAGCAGTTGAAAGAGTTCTTCGTGAAGAGCAGCGCAACGTTAAATTTCCTGAGATTTTTACCATATGTGACGACATCGCATGGAAATTCAATCCTCCCGCGGCACCACACATGGGCGGAGCCTGGGAGAGGCTAATACGATCAGTAAAGACGGTACTCTACGCTATCTGCCCTAGTATGAAATTCAACGATGAAAGCTTGAGATGTGCGCTGTGGGAAGCAGAATTTATAATTAACTCACGTCCTTTAACGTTCGTGTCGCTCGAGACAGGTGATGACGAAGCGCTTACTCCCAACCACATACTCTTGGGTTCTTCGACTGGCTATAAGCCTATTTACGGTGGTGGCTGTGATCTACGACAACGATGGCGTCAGACGCAAGAATTTGCTGACAAGTTTTGGCGAAAATGGGTTCGAGAATATGCTCCAAATTTATTAAAAAGAGGAAAATGGTATCAAAAATGCCAGCCAGCATCTGTTGGAGATGTCGTGGTCATCGTTGATGAAACTCTTCCGAGGAATTGTTGGCCAAAAGGGATAATCATTCATACAACGCTAGCAAACGACGGTCAAGTGCGCAGGGTAAAAGTTAAAACATCTACCAACATATTGGAAAGGCCAATATCTAAAATAGCCATATTAGACGTCGGTACCTCTGTAGACAGCAAGATCATCACTTCATAACTCTCTTGCGAAGGGGGGAATGTTACCGCCGCCCCAGTTCACACTATACCTAAAATATGTATTTGTAATCTTTTATACAATAGCATATGTATTAGTATATAATATTTCATTTACTCTCTTTATTAAAGTAACGTAGTATCACAGTTAACAGTAATAAGTTATGCGAAGGCCATGGACTAATGTAATGCTTTAAGCAAAATAGAAATGTACAGTCCGAGAACGACCGGTAACGCAACTGTCGGTACAAATTTCTTTAAAGTGTCTTTGAGCTAATTTAAACTATTTTTGAACAATCTTTGAATTAATTAAATTAAATTGAACTTGAACTATATTTAACTAACTTAAATTTAAATTGAATAAATAAATTAGTTTTACTCTTAAAAGTTGTATCGATCATTTAAAATTCGGACTTTAAGGCCCTGCTGGCCCAACAACAGGAGTTGCAAGAAAAACTCATTCACATGAGCATTCGCATGTTACTCAATTTATGGTAATTAATTAATAATGATTGAAATCCACTCTTAGCTACTTAATTTAAGTTTTTTATTGGTCTATTTTTAATTACATTGTAAGTATGTGTACCAAGTGCAAAACTATTTTTTTTTTTTATTAAAAAACACATTTTTCCAGCAACATATCAGGAGCCAAATTTTACACAATTTTTACTGCAATCATTTGCAATATAAACCTGTTTTTGCCCCGACCTAATGACCAGATTTACCTCCACATTTGACCAAATAAAAAATAAAATTTGGTTAATTCATTTTATACGCTTGCGACTTAAGCTTTTGCTTGATATGTCTGAGAATGTGTTATTATTCAGGTTTCATTGAGTGATTCATGCCATTGCATCAAAGTATGTAGCTGGCATATGCTTTGAACACCGAATTAAACCAACATCATAGTCAGTCAAAGTATTCATAAATCATGCAAGAGTTTTGTAAAGCAATTTTCGGTTTTATTTTTTTAATAAACGCATAAAGTGATTTTTAATTTGGCCTTCTTTATGTAAAACATTCAAGGAGGTACTGATCATCATTACCACAAATGTACATAAATCATTTTGGCCATAAGTATGACACAGTGTAAAAATAATGGATAACTTTTGGCTAGACATACTTACAATATGTATTTCGCCTTAAGTACTTTTTGACGTGAAATTTGAGTCCAAAGTATTGCTGATTAAACACAGTTTTCAGGCTTATGGTGCAGTTCTAGAAAAAAAACTTTTTTGGCATTGAATAGTCGTAAGTTTTCTCACCAAACTATGCCTTTAAAATTTTCACATAGGACCCTAACTTTCTGAGTTATCAGTCAAAAGTCGTTGTGAAACCAAGTGAAGCTCAGACACTAGACAAACTAAAAAAAAAATTTTTTTGAAAGACTGCTTCCCACTAAAAGACTAGCAAAAGTTTTTCGTGCAAAACATCTGTGCTCTGATAGTAAAACCTGATGTTTTCATAGTTTTTCAGGATAGCAAATTTAAATATGGTATGAAAATATCGCAATACCCGAACTGGTGAGGTCAAATTGTTTTTCAAAGGAATTACAAATCTCTGAGCAAATCTGATTTTACCAGCTTGAAAATCTCATCGAGAATAAAACCATATACTAAGTACAAAACACATTTTCACAAAAAAAATTATCGATACTAGATTTTGCCATCTGAGCACCCACTTATACTTTTTTCAGTTGCATCCATCGAAACTGTAAAATGAGATGACAAGGATCATTTTATTTCAGTATCCAGATAGGAAGCTCTGGACAGTAACTATTCGATAATTAGAATCAGTGGCTTTTGCACTTGGCATATATTTTTAATAGTATCGATAGTTGTTCTGGTTGAGCATCATAAGTTATTTATGCTTCTATTGAAGTGTTTCGACACTTTTGGAATTTTACTGATGTTTTAGATGTTTTCCAATATAAATAATAGAGTTTGGCTTTAAAAAAATCACCCAACTGTTAACTTAAGAAAACAAATTCTCATCAGCAACCAGGTCTGTGCAGTTCATCTTTAGGAACGTGGTACGGCCCACTTAAAAACATAATGGTCATATTATCGTTCGTTAGTGTAACCCTATACCAAATTTCATAAAAATCGATGCAGCGGCTAAGCCGTGAATGTGTTTTTTCCATTTAAGGGCGTGGCACCGCCTACTTAAAAAAAGAAAATCCTATATACTGCTTCTCCTCACAAATTTTCCAAAAAATAAAAAAAAAAAACAGAAACCAAGCGAATATGAAGACATTTAGGCATAGAAAAAGGGACTGAACCGATTTTGTTTGCCTATTTATATATAGGTTTCAATACTTTTGGACTTTTTCCGATATAAGTATTGGGTATTTTTCGATATGTTTGGGTTTTTACTGATTTCTTTGATGTTTTCCAATACTTTTGGACTTTTACTGACGATGTTTAAGATGTTTTTCGACATTTTTTGACTTTTCTCGATATTTTAGATGTTTTTCAATATATTTCGATACTTTTGGATTCTTACCAATATTTTGGATGTTTTTCGATTTTTTTTTTTTTTTTTTGGATTTTTACCTATACTTTAGATGTTTTTCTATACATATAGACTTTTGCCGATATTTTAAATGCTTTTCGATATATTTGGACTTTTACCGATTTCTTCGATGTATCGCGATACTTTTGGACTTTTACCGATATTTTGGATGCTTTTCGATACACTTTGACTTTAACTGATTATTTCGATGTATTTCGATATTTTTCAATACTTTTGGCCTTTTACCGACGATGTTTAAGATGTTTTTCGATATTTTTAGCGTTTAACCGATATTTTAGATGTTTTTCAATATTTTTTGTTACTTTAGGACTTTAACCGATATTTTGGATGTTTTGCGATATTTTTTTGACTTTAATCTATACTTCAGATATTTTTCCATACGTATAGACTTTTGCCGACAGTTTAAATGTTTTTCGATACATTCGGACTTTACCGATTTCATCGATGTATCGCGATACTTTTGGACTTTTACCGATAATTTGGATGTTTTTCGATACACTTTGACTTTAACCGATTATTTCGATGTATTTCGATATTTGTCAATACTTTTAGACTTTTACCAATATTTTATATGTTTTTAGATATTTTTGGATACTTTTACCGATTTCTTCAATGTACATTTTTCAATATTTATCGATACTTTTGGAACTTCACCGGAAAAATTGATGTATTTTAATATTTTTCAATACATTTGGACTTTTACCAATACTCAAGATGTGATAGTTTTATGAAAATAAATAAAATAAATATATTGGAGCATCTGTTTGTGGCAAATTACTTTTAAAAATAGTATTTCTTATTATCTTTTTTTAATACATTCTTGCTTAAAGAACGCATTTTCATAATGCATTTAGTAGAATAATTGGTATAAAGCAATTTGTGGTTTTTGTTTTTAAGCCCCTAGTGAAAAATTATACAAAACCTGAGCAACGCCGGGTAAAACAGCTAGTTCCCATATGTACATTGCGAAGAAGCTTACCAGTTAATATTAACGTTCTTCTTAAGTTTATGTTCACTAATTTGCCCCATACTGATAAGTATCTCGACATAAAGGTTTGAAATTGTAATTGCTAAGTACTTGACTTGATGTGTCTAGTGATCTAATGACTTTTAAATTAACCTTTAAACACAATACGAAAAAACTAAAAGCCGAAACTTTGTATGGCACTTTGGAAGTACATATCTCTAGTTTAAATCGGAAACTATTTTTTTTTTGTCTATTTCAATTTAACCTCGAACAAATAATTGACGTTTAATTAATTTTTCCTTAGAAAAAAAAACAATTACCAATTATGATACAAAATAATTGCTACGAAAAAGTGATTAAAAGAATCTCATATTCGTATAGTAAACTGATTCTTTGAATAGAGTAAATTGCTGCAATTTAGTAGTTGAATCCAATTGTTCAAAAAAAAAAAAACAAAAAATCAACCTCAACATAAGTGTTGCTATAGGTTGATATGATTATGACCCCATAATTTACATTTTATTGTGCGGCGTGGAATTGTTTGTAAGAAACAATCCGATATACACAAGATTTCCGAATTAACTTTCCAGTTGAAGTTTTGTTGTTTTATTAAATGCCATACATACAGAGGTTTGGCACAGTTTTCTACTTTGCTTTTCACAATATTTTCATAATTTTTATGGTAACTTCATAATTTTATTGCATTCTTTTGTCAAAAAAATGTAACAACGGCTTTGTGTTTTGAAATCATTGTTTTAACTACGAGCAATGTAATGAGTCTGTTAACATCAAATGTCCAATTTTTCATTAGTCGTAAAAACTTTCCCTCTTTTTTTCCCCATTTCCAATTAAGATTGTCATGCGTATCCAAAGTCTTTAACTTGCACATCATTGTTATTTAGACTTGCTTTGTTTTATATAATGACTTAAAAGGTGTTAATTGTACCACCATGTGAATACCCTACATGCAGAGTGTTGAATATGCTAAAAATGTTTTCAATGTGAAAAAAATTTCAGCATTTTTCCGAACCTTCGTCAAAGTCACTTTCAAGGTTGGAATTATTTTACAAAAATTTGAAGAAATTATCTTAGTTACCTACTTAAACTTAATATATACTGTCGAGAAAGCCAGTTTCTTTAGACAAAATTAAATTTTAAAAACTGCTGAGGTTTTTAGCAAACTCTAATGTTATCAAATTAAGCAATGTTCTTTACGATTTCGTTTTAGAAAGAAACTATTGCATTTCGAATAGGCATAGCCGCAAAAATTAGGAAAAATAAGGACCGTGCCATTATTTATGAGTACAGTAAAAATGCATTATATTTTAATAGTAATAAATTATAATTTTTATTTACACGAACACTCTGATACATCAGATTCTTATGTCAACTTTCATTCAGATATTTAATTAAATTTGCTCCCCTGAACCCATTTTTCTAACCTTTTTCTTTACGTCACACGGTTCCAGTTGTATTTGAACTTTTTTACTGAATCTGCGGGCATACATGTTTGCTATAAATCTCTTTTTATAATTGCCCAAAATCTTTCTATTGGACGAAGTTCTGGGCAGTTTGGTGGGTTAAGCTCCTTCTATACATAATCAAGATTTTCACTATCGTACCAATTTACCACGGAAGATGCATAGTGACAGGAAGCAAGGTCAGGCCAAAAAAGTGGCTTATTAGAGTGCTCTTTAATAAGCGAAGAAGTCTCTTCTTAAGACACTCTTTGAGGTATATTTCTTGGTTCACTGTTTTGTTTGTGACGAAAGGAGAAGAAACCTTACCGCACTGACAAATTGCTTGCCAAACCATGAGTTTTTTTCCAAATTTTTTGCATTGAATTGACTTATCGGCTGTAGTTACCTTCTCTTCTTTATTAACTGTAAAAAATTGGGGGCCTGGTAGGGTTTTGTAGTCCAATTTGACGTAAGTTTCATCATTCATTACAATGCATTCAAATTTTTTGTTTAAAATATGGCGATACAACTTACGGGCTCGTTTTTTTGCTCTTGCACTTTGAACTTTGCTCTTTTTGGACATTTCTGCTTTGTATAGGTTCTAAAGTTGGTTACCGGACATAATCCTAACGGACATAATCCCCATTTCGTAAATGGGGATTATGTCCGAAAATTTTTCGGTCATAATCCCCATTTTGGCCATGGGGGTTATGTCCGCAAATTTTTCGGACATAATCCCAATGGGGGTTATGTCCGAAAAATTTAATTAAGATTGAACAAAATTTTTGCAATAATCCATTTAAAAAATTTATATAGTGTTGGATGTTATGGACTGATCCGCGGCCGAAGGCCGCCGCGAAACCGGTGTTGGATTTTTGGGAGTTTTAAATCCTGAGCTGCGGCCGCAGGCCGCCCACTTACCCCTACTCTTTTGAAAAATTACTGTGGCTAGCAAACTAGGTGTTGGATATATTAAAGACTGATTCGCGGCCGTTATGGGGACTATGTCCGTTTTTTCCTAGGGATTATGTCCGAAACACTTGCGGACATAATCCCCATTAAAAAAATGGGGATTATGTCCGAATTACTTGCGGACATAATCCCCATATCGTGAATGGGGATTATGTCCGTGGGGATTATGTCACGGCACCTCTAAAGTTGTTACTCACCTTAACACGTTGGACAGTTGAAGACGAGGTACCACATTTTTTAGCGCAATCACGAACAGATATTTATTTTTCTTTTGTAAAAACACTTATTATTCTTTGGTCAATTTTTGATAATATTTTAGCTTTTTTTCGGCCTCTTCCAGGTAAATCATCAAGAGTTTAATGCTCTGTAAACTGCTTTATAGTTTTCTGAACCGCCTATACGCTAACGCCTTCTTCTTTGACAATTTTTCTGTAAGACATTATTTTTTTACACCATTTGCAAAGAATTGCCTCGCGTTGTTTTGTATTCAGTCCCTTCATTGCTAACGCCTTTGAAAAATTTTCCAAACTAAATTAATTTTTCGAAACAACATAAATGTCATATTTTATTGACATAAGTTGATAAGACATTGCACAATCAACGCCTGCTTTATAAGGTGTTTAAAATGTACTCATAAATAATGGCACGGTCCTTAACATAGAAATAACTACATTTTATGAATAATTAAGATCTTCAAAAACTAGAACTAAATGAAATCAAAGAACTTAAAGCGTTAATTGAACTTAATAACTACAAAATCTTAGTGATTCTCAATAGTTGTAAAAGAAAAAATAAAAAATAAACTTATTGTGCCTTATCAGGAATAAAAATTCTCCAGAATTTTTCTCAGACTACATTAGGTTCTCTATTGCAGTCTAAGCGTAAACTTTCGAGTATTTTGATTCGCGATAAGTCCCATTAAAAAAGAAAGATATCATTAACAAAACTGAAACAAACATAAAAAGTGCAACAAAACAAATACGAAAAAACATAAAATAAAATTTTAAAATTTGAATACAAACTTTTTCAAATAGCTGTAGTCAAACGGCATGAATCCGAAGCTATCATCATCATCCATATAGGAACAAGTTTTAGTCCTACGCAGACTTGAAATTTAAATTTTTCCAATTAATTGATTGTCAATTGCATAATTTTTTTATGTATAAGTTTAGGATCGTTGATTTAAATCGTTATTGACAACAGCGATAAAGTAAGGCTTTCCAAGAAAGAAATATTTAGAGTTACATAGAAAATAGATTATAAATGCATTTAGTTTTTCCAGGAGCCGCAACAACTTTCGTTTTCGATTCAAACTAAGGCATTTTTAATGATTTTTAATTTTTTTTTTTTTTTTTTTTTTGAAACCAAAATTAATTTTTAATTTTTTTACAACCTTATGCCCATAGCAAAAAATATCAAGCTTAGCAAGTCGGAATGGATATATCATACTCTCCACAAATCACGCAGCGAAGTTTGCGCGTGGAATCCACAAGACAGTAGAAGACCAAGAACCACCTGGAAAAGGTCGTTCGAGAAGGAAATACAACAATCGAGAAAATTGTGGCAAGAGATAAAAGTAATCGCAAAGGATCGTAATAAATGGAGACGTTTCATTTTGTCCCTACGCTCTTCCTTAGAGCTCTAGAAAAATACATAGATTAGATTAGATTAGATTAGATTAGGTTAGCATGGGAAATGACAGATGTCTACACAACTTAGGCTGCAGTTGGGTTCATTGTATACACGGATTATGGGTTCGTTGTCAATCTATAAGAAGCATTTCAAAATTTTTATAAATTCAAATCAACAAAATGGATTTGGGACTCTTTTGAGCGATATTTTCAATAAAGTCGAAAAAGTGACTTTTGATAACCTTGTAGCGTCGGTTAGCCAGCGTAGGGCATTCACTAAAGAAATGAAAAATGGACGCTTTGACGTTGGGGCCCTTAAAACTTCTACAAAATCTTCTACGTCAGTGAGCCCCAATCTTGCGGCATGTCTGTCTGTAAAATAGTGTCCTGTAATGACACCTATTAAAATTCTGTGGCTTCGTCTATCTAATGAAATAATTTTACGTGTTATATTAGTGGCCATATCGCACTCAACGTAGAACTTGTAGTTAAGTTTTACCATCTAAAATTAGGCCACAAAATACATTCAGAGAAGTTTCATAATACAGGTTTCAGAAATTGTGTCAGTTGAAGACCCTTCAATAGCCAGTTTGTCAGCATTTTCATTGCCAACGAAATTGTTGTGTATTTTAAGATTACATAGCTGCCTTACTTTACATAGAGATTTTCTGCAGCTAAAGACTAACCGAGACTTAGTAATATTGAACCCAAGAGCCTAGGAGAATACATACATTTTCTGATTGACATCGATTTTTAGGTGGCTCAGTTAAAACACTTCTCTCAATTATGTTGTAGTATAAGATGGAGAGCCTACGTAGACTGATTTACGTCATAGTATCAGGGCTGAATTCCTTTGTGGGCATTCTTCCAGTAGTGGGAATGAATTTATGTTCTAGTAAAATCTTGCAAATAACTTGCTGGGTTATTTCCACATAAAAGTTTTGCTCCACCAATTTGTAGTTCAAATAATTTCCTATAGAAAAGTTGCATAAGTTGTTTTCTTGACCCTTAGCACCCGATATCTTTCGACAAGAACAAAAGTTCATTCACACTACTGGAAGAACACCCATAAAAAAATTCCGACTTGATGCTAAGAACTGGTCCAGAAAAATTTGATGTATTTGTTTCTTGATAATCGTGAAGATCGAAATATGGGTGCTAGTTTTTCTATATAGCAACACGATTAAAAAAATATATAACAATTGGTAATAGCGCTTTAAACCAAAAAGATGTCTAGCAATCAATAAAAAATTCGAAATGATTTTGTCCACTTTCTTGAAAAAATTGGGCTTAAAATTTTTAGTTAAAACTCAAAAAAAAAAAAAAAACAGGTACATCAAAAAGCCCTGCCCAAATGGTTATTTTGAGTCATAGAAGGGGTCTTCTTATCGTACGAACCAACGCACAGTTGGTCAAAAAAGCGAAGCAACTCTTTAAGCAGAATTCCGACAATTTAATGCGGGATATTGCTGTAATTGCAGGTATGTACCTCAAAATCTAATATTTATACTATACAAAGACTTAAGAAGAAACATTAGCTGAAGATTTATAGATTTCAAAAAGTATCAGATCATACCGATGAAAAGCAGCTGGAGGCTTAAAAGCAAGCCCGAAAGTTGTATAAAGGTTTGCTGATTAAATTTGACTATCGAAATGGACGATAAAACACACGTTAAGGCAGATTTCAAACAGCTACCAATTCCATCTGTGCGGAGGAAAGGCAGATATAGAGCAAAATTAGAGCAAAGAAAATCACAAAATTTCCTAAACATTATATGATCTGCCAGGCCATATCCACCTGCGTTCTAAGAAGCAGTTTTTTTTTCGTAACACAGGGCACAAGGAATTCGAAAATTTTTATTGAAAAAAGTTGTTGGCCATTTATTCGTGAACACGAAGGTACAGTAATATTCTGGCTTGATTTTGCCACCTCTCAGTACTCTTAAGCCTCTATAGAGTGGTACAAGTGCAAAAATTAGCATTTTGTTTCAAAAAGTGCGAATCGACTTAACTGCTCGGAGCTTCAACTTTTTGACAGATATTGGGCTCTAATGGAATTGGATTTTCGAAGGTGTAATAATGCTGCAAAAAAAATTGCAAGATTTCAGAAATAAGTGGAGAAGGTCGTACTGTACCCGCGACGAAACAACAGGGCAAATCTTAATAAAGGGCCTTAAGAAAAAAGTGCAATGTTTTACAGAAAAAAAAAAAAATATTTGTTAATAGTTCTAAGGTTATTTATAAACTGCTAACTAATAAAAAAAAAAATTTTTTAAAAAAAATTCATTGGTTTTTTTTATTGATGAAAAATAAAGTCAAATGTTTCTGCACCAGTCCTTATGGCGTAGGTCAGCCAGTCGCTCGCTCTTAGTCCATATACAAAAATTACAAAACTAAAAATAAATCAAAGCAAAATCTGATTCAAAAACTTGTTTTTTAAATACATAGTTTGTTTTACGGTTCCTGATTTCATTTATTAATTTAAAAGTTTGAGGTATTGTCTTCGAAAGCCTGTTATAGTTTTTTTGCTTATTCACTTTATTGACTGCTGTCAACATAATAAATTTAAAATAAAGAATAGCGCAAACATTCTAAATCGGAAAATATTTTATCTGAAGTGATTAACAAAAGCTTTTTGTTTTTTTTTTTTTCGTTGTGTTGCAGCGTATTGTTATCAACATCTTATATGCGTTTTATTGAGGGCACTGATAAGCAAAAATACTGAAAAAATAGTGCTAAACAAAATGTTAATACTTCAGTTAAATAAGTTTAAACAATGGGCTTAGCTTCTTTTGTACCTTTGTTTGTTGCCAAAGATTTGATAAAAAGTCACATTTATTTTTGTGTTCACATGTTAAGATATTCGAGGTCAAAGGTCAATGAAATTATTTTTGTTTTTTTTTCGCAAGCATTAAGCTAATGATCAAAAATGTACGAGATATTCCAGAAATTCTTGAATATTAAATTTCTGTAGATTTGATATTCGCAAAAACAATTCACGTGAACTTTGACCTGGATTATCACACCTGTCCCCACGTGTTTTAAATAAAAAGTGCTTGCACCCAAAATGTTTTTTTTTGGGAAATATGCGGAATGCCTCTAGGATCAAACATATATAGCTCTTTTTTCAAAGTGAACGGCACTTTTTCAAACCAGGGCCGAAAAACCCATTTTTTAGCACGGGGCTCTAAACTAAAACCAAAAAAAAAGTTGACTAAAACGAATACAAAAAAAAGTATGCAGAAAGTAACCTGCTTGTCCGTAGATTAAAAAACAGTAAACTGAAAACCCCACAAAATATCGTTTACGAGATATTGCGTTTTTACTTAATTTTTTGTGTTTCTATTAAAAAATTTAATTTTTGCGTACAAAAAAAAATAATAATCAATATATAGAAACAAAAATAGTCAAATCTAATGTATTTTTTGATGCTAAATCCGAATCTGGTCTTAAAATTGCTCTATAACTTCTGCTTTTTGAGATATCCTAACCTGAAATTTTGGCATGTACGGTTTTTTTACCACTTTTTAAGTTATATAACAGGAGCAGGTAATTGTTTATCATAAAACTCGATAAAGTTTTCAAAAGTACTATTCTTTTTCTTTAAAACTCACTTAGATCTATATCGATATCTTTATTTTTCTCCGAAATATCCTAACCTAAAAAAGTTCAAAAAATGCACGAAAGACACCATTGGCAACATGGGTTGATTTAAATAAAAAGTTATTAAAAATGATTATGGTAAATTACAAGTCACAATAATTACTTTTTACTGAAACATTCTCCATTCTTAAACATCATAATCATTTTTAACAACTTTTTATTTAAATCAACCAATGTTGCCAATGGCATCTTTCGTGCATTTTTGAACTTTTTTTAGGTTAGGATATTTCGGAAAAAAATAAAGATATCGATATAGATCTAAGTGAGTTTTAAAGAAAAAGAATTGTACTTTTAAAAACTTTATCGCGTTTTATGATAAACAGTTACCTGCTCCTGATATATAACTTAAAAAGTGGTGAAAAAACCGTACATGCAAAAATTTCAGGTTAGGATATCTCAAAAATCAGAAGTGATAGAGCAATTTTAAGACCAGATTCGGAATTAGCATCAATAAATACATTAGATTTGACTAGTTTTGTTTCTATATATGGATCATTATTTTTTTTGTACGGAAAAATTAAATTTTTTAATATTTAGAAACACAAAAAATTAAGTAAAAACGCAATATCTCGTAAACGATATTTTGTAGGGTTTTTCAGTTTATTGTTTTTCAATCTACGGACAAGCAGGTTACTTTCTGTTTACTCTTTTTTTGTATCCGTTTCAGTCAACTTTTTTTTTTTGATTTTAGTATAGAGCCCCGTGCTAAAAAATGGGTTTTTCGGCCCTGGTTTGAAAAAGTGCCGTTGTAGGATTAAGGATATTGTTAATTATAATTTACATAAAATAACCCGATCCAAACCCGACATGCGTCGTTGTTTGTGTTCTAGGCTTTTTATGTTTTTTTTTTTTTATTTTTATTATTTAATTCCTTCCACTAGAGTCGGTTTCCCGTCTTCAAGTGTTTAGTGAATTATTGTTTTTTATTTTTTTGGTCCGCTTGGTTGTTTTTCCTTTTTTTGTTTTAATGAAAGAAAATTTTATTTTTATTTTTTTTTTATTTTTGAAAATATTTTATTTGATGTGATCTGTTCTGTTCAACGACTTAAAATTGAATGAATTCAAATTCAGATAAAAATTAAATTATAAATTTTTCAAAATAACAAAATTCTCTTCGAATGAAATTGTTATGGAAACACAATAAAAAATTATTCTAAAGAAATTTCCATATAGTCCGGGAGCCGGTGACAGTAAAAATGCACTTACACGGATTTTAAAAATTTTTATATCAATCGATAGTGTATAGTCATAGGTACAATTTAAGCCTGGTGTGCCAGGAATTATCCTGGCACTAGTATTTTTTAGCAATGTTTGAAAATTGCATTTGCAAAAGCATTTTGCACTCATACGGATTTTAATTTAAAAAATGACATTTTGTTGGAAATTTTTTTTAATTTAAGAAAAGTTTGGTGTGCCAACTGATATCCTGGCACAAAGGTCTGGCACACCGATTTGAAGAAAATAAATGCAAAGAAACCAATTTTTTTTTTTTTTCAAATTTTGAGCTTTCACATTGAAGTATTTTCGAAGTAAAGCTAAAAACCAGGAAATTAAAAAAAAAAAAATTTTCTTTGCATTTATTTTCTTTAAATCGGTGTGCCAGACCTTTGTGCCAGGATATCAGTTGGCACACCAAACTTTTCTTAAATTAAAAAAAATTTCCAACAAAATGGCATTTTTTAAATTAAAATCCGTATGAGTGCAAAATGCTTTTGCAAATGCAATTTTCAAACATTGCTAAAAAATATTAGTGCCAGGATAATTCCTGGCACACCAGGCTTAAATTGTACCTATGACTATACACTATCGATTGATATAAAAATTTTTAAAATCTATGTAAGTGCAGTTTTACTGTCACCGGCTCCCCGCCTAATAGAAACATAAAAAGTAAATTCGAACATTACAGTAAAGGCTTGATAATTATATCCAAAATCAAATTAATAATTTAAAAATAGTTGAAACAATGAAATCTAATTGAATTTAATAATAATAACTACAACATTCGTTACACCGTTCACTTTGAAAAAAGAGCTATATATGTTTGATCCTAGAGGCATTCCGCATATTTCCCCAAAAAACATTTTGGGTGCAAGCACTTTTTATTTAAAATACGTGGGGACAGGTGTGTTATCTTTAGATGCCAAGTTCTTAGAACATACAAGATATGGTTTCCATTGTGAAGTTGACTGCTTATTTAACTGGAATACAATATGTTAAAGGATTTAAAATACATATTTTTGCTGTAGTTTTCATGTCAAAATTACTATATTTTTTAATAAGTTTTCCTTATTCCAAACTTTCTCAATTGTATTTTTTTAATAATTTTTTTTTTAAATATTTGCCTCTATTGTTGCGTATGCAATAAAAAACCACAAAAAATGTAAAAAAAATTAAATAATGTAATAAAGGCAATTAACACATTTTATGATTACTCTGTTAAGCTTGAATAAGGAATTGCCAAGGCAGTGCGAAAAAATGTTAACAATTTACCAATTTGCAATTTTTTGGTTTAATTTAACACATTCGATAAAATTATTTTAGCATTACAAGAGACTCTTTTGTTTGGTTAATTTTAAATTAATTCATACTTTGCTTGTCGCTTTCTTTGCGGCGGTGTATATCGCGTATCCATGCGGTGGCGGTGATTACGTTGAATTTGCTGGTAATTATAAGATGCGTTGTGATGACGTTGGTATATAGTTGTGATAGCTTTCTAAATTTTCCGCAGTTTTCAATTATAATTTTAATTTAAAATTTTATTTTTTGTTAAAAAGTATTTTCATTTTAAGATCCTTAATTTTTAAGAAAATTTATTATATATTCACAAATCATTAATTTTTTTAATGAACTATTTTTATTTCCGAGAAATGTAACACAAATTTGTTATCGCACATAATTTTAAATCATTGCACATGGCAACAAGAATTTTGTGGCGTGGGGCTTCAGTTTTGACTTTGTGTAATACAATAACAATACCGAACTTGCCCAATTTACTCTATTTAGTTATCAAAATTTCATTGCTTAAAAGTGCAAACAAAGTTGTTTTAGGGCATATTTAAAGTTTCACCACATTTACAGTAAAAATTGTCATTCAAATCAACAATGTCATCTGATACATGCTTGTTGATAGTAAATAATTCTTGTAATAATCTTTCTCATTAATCTGTGCATTATATTTTTTAAAAGTGTATCCATATTTTTAGAATTTTCATCCTTTGGGAAAAGGTATCTTAATTCTATACAAATATAATTTAGATTTTGACGTTGAAAATGTCAAAAGTTTCACTTATCTAGGCAGCAACATGTCAATGAACGATGAAGCAAAATAATATAACGGGTCCGCCATGTAACGTTTTTTTTTTTTTTTTTTCAACTAGTGCTTATTTCATGAATGGTAACACTTAGCTCATATCTGATTTGACAGATTATTAGTTTTATCTTTCCGCTAAACGAATATGGTTATGTATACGCTTGAACAACGCTTCGCTAAGTGGGCCTGTGATCGACTTACAGAAGATACCGATTTTGCCAAAAAAATCATCTTTTCAGATGAAGCTCATTTTGATCTTGGCGGGTATGTAAACAAGCAAAATTGTCGCATGGGGCACAGAAAACCCGCACGCATACATTGAAAAGCCGCTGCACCCAAAACGAATCACTGTTTGGTGCGGATTTTGGTCCAGAGGCATAATTCGAAAATGAGCAAGGAGTGGCCGTTACAGTCAATGGCGATCGTTATCGGGCCATGTTGAACGAATTTTTGTTCACAAAAATTGAAGAGGAGGATATTGGCAACATTTGGTTTCAACAGGACGGTGCTACGTGCCACACAGCCGAAGCTATAGAATTTAGAATTATAGAGTTTTCAACAAAAAAAAAAGTTATTTGGCGGACCCTGTACATATAAACTGAAGAATCTCAGAAGCAAAATGCGCATTAATGCAACTGAACATAATATTCATGCAATTTCAAAACTTGATATCTCGAAGTCAAATGAATTTTGAGAAAATGGCAAAAAATTTGTAGTTTTAAAAGTAAAAGTGGCATTACAATCATATTTGGAGCAGGATACTTAGAAATTTTGACGTGATAGAAAAATACCAAGTTCAGATACGCAATAAGGCTGCCAACGACTATAACACACCGAAAAGGAAAGATTTCGTAGGACTGTCGGTAAAGCTTTAGTTTTCGAGATATTCAAGTTTGAAATGTCTCTATATGAAGCAAAACACGCCAAGTTACCAGCTGAACATTTTTTTGTCTCCGATTTTGCACAAATTTGGCAATATGGTAGATCCGGTGTGTAAGAACAATAACAAGTAATATTTTTTTATAAAAAGAACACTTAAAAATGAATTGAACCAGTTACTAGCATATGGGCATTTCTTAGAAACTTTTAACCTGTAGTTGTCGTCAAGTTTTGATGTCAAACACGTAAGATGTCAAGCACCTTAGATGCATTTAATTCAAATAGTAATAATTTTTTTGTGAATATTTGCCCGCGGACATATTGTTCAAACATTAACAAGTATGTGCATTCCCAAAAAATTAACAAAAAATCATTACTATTTAAATTAAATGCATCTAAGGTGTATGACATCTTACGTGTTTGACATCAAAACTTGACGACAACTATAGGTTAAAAGTTTTTGAGAAATGCCCATATATCAATTGACATACTTTGGTGTAAGCTATACATTAGTGTGTATCGAAAAACGAACACCCAATTCCACACTCAAATTATGAAAGAAGAGAGCTAAAAAATTCAGGGAATATAAATTTTTTTACTTTAAAATAAATTCCTAGCTGGCCAAATGGCCATTGTTTATAAAAACTGAGTGATTTTGTACTGGAGCCTATGTTACGGTAAATTTTTTTCCCAAAACCACCATAGATATATCGATTCGTGGTCTAAAATAACTTATGTGTGCAAATTTTCAGAGAGATCGTATGACGTGCAGGAGCGTCAGCAAAGGAATAAGAAACGATTATCTTCAATGAAACGAATACTTTTTGTACTGGAGCGTATCTAACGGCAGATTTTTTTCCAAAAAACACTACAGATCTCAGTTCGTAGTCGAAAACAACTTATGTATGCAATTTTTCAGAGAGATTGTATGACGTGCAGGAGTGTCAGCAAAGAAAAAAAAGCACTTATTTTCAATCAAACGTTTAATTTTTGTACTAGAGTCCATCTAACGATTCATTTTTTAAAAAAAACACCCTTTTCATGAAAATGACTAAAAATGCCAACTTCAACACACTGTATTTTAACAACAAATGGTACTAGAACCAAATCCTCCCGGATAATTGTTCTTGCACACCGGATCTATCATATTGATGTAAATCATTTCAAAACGATGATGACACCCGATTTGGCTATTAATTGGCATAAGCAATAGTAGCATAATGAGAAAAATTACTACCAAATATTTTTTCAAAATTTAAAAAAATGGCGGGGATATGGGACTTTGAAATTTTTAGGTTTTAGGTTTTCTGGAGAACCACTGGCAGGCCCACTCCAATTTTTGGAGGACTGGTAAGTTACACCTGTAGCTTTTTTTGCAAGAAAAATAAAAAATATCAAAAATGACGTATTTTGGGAAACTCAATTTAAAATTTTTTTTTTTTTCAGTGTAAACAATATAAAAAAAAAATAATTTTTGCTAATTTTTATTTTAAAGCCTGTTTCAATACAAATCATTTGACACCATAAGATTGAGAATTGGATAAATGCAACTAAAGTTATATCTACTCAAAAAAAACTAACCTAAAAAAACTAACCCATATCTCCGCCATTTTTTTATATTTTGAAAAAATATTTGGTAGTAATTTTTTCCACTATGCAACTATTGCTTATGCCAATTTATATTCAAATCGGATTCCATGAACAAATTTCTTGATCGTTTACACATGGCTTACATCTATTGCCAAATTTGAGCGAAATCGGAGACAGAAAAATTTTCAGCTGACAGGCTTGGCGTGTTTTGCTTCATATACAAAAATGAATTCCGTGTGTTAGCCTGGCTAAAGCTCGAAAACGGCTTGACCGATTTGAATAATTGATTTGTTCTCAACAATACTGAGATGGTTTGAAAGTTAAGAAATTAAAGTTAAAGTGCATATTAAGGGTGGCCCTCATACAAAAATTTGTTTTAAGCCGAATTTTCTCAAAGACCGCACAATCGATTCACATGAAATTTACACCACATAGTTTAAAAGGCACTTCAAAAGCTATATAAATTTTATTTAAGGTGGCTATTTAGGGTGGCCTCCTTACAAAAATATGTTTCAAATAGCATTTTATCAAAGGCCATTTAATCGAAATTAATCGCTTTTATATTGAGAGGCTCTTACTTGCATGTTATTTCAAGAAATTTGAGCGAGTCTTTTCAAGTTAAGTTTCCAAACCCGAATTTCGTAAAAACCAGAGCTGAACCGTTAAACAACTCCTCACCCCACCGTTATTGTCAACATTTTCTAATTTATTGAGTGTTCACGACCGCAGCAAGTGCAGAAAAGTGTTAATAAGAAAATTGTTTTTGTCATGTTAAATTGCATGTTACTCATACGACATGTTGTACATGATTAAATAGGATATAATTTTGAAATGGCTATAACTTGTGCAAGTATTACAAAAAATTATCCATTTTTTCACCCTTTTAAGTGATAAATTTTTATACTGTTAGAAAAAAGCGACGTATTTTACAAATGGACAATTCTTTGTGGAAAGGATCAAAAAAACATGTAACCAAAATCCGCTGATTTGAATTGTCAATGACTAAAAATATCTGAATTTTCGACTAGCGAAATATTTTTAATGCATTTAGTACAATTTCGTCGTACTTTATACACATTAGTACTGATACATAGTTCATTTATATCTTTTATGAAAAAAATATAACAAATTAGCAACACTTTCGCATTTGGTTTAAGTCCAATGTGACGTCTGACGTTAATTGCAAACACTTTTGGTTTTTTTTTTTTTTAATTTCATTACTTTTTTTAACTTTTTTTTGTTGTCTCTTTTTATCATTGTGCTTTCAATTTTATCTTTTTTGCAATTTCTTTAGTGTTGCTGCCGCTGGTTTGTAGTCAGCCGTTGGTGCATCTTGTAAATCGCTCTAATAACGGTCTTAATATACAAGCAGATAATCATCTATGAGATATAAATTAATGTTTATAATCAGATAAGCGAGACATGAGCAACAACAACAACAACAGCAAACAAACAATACATTTTCAACAACACGATTTGTTGTTGAACAGCTGTTGACGTGCTCTACAACATTGACGCCACCGATGACTGCACTTCGTCAGTCATTTTGGGATACCAACAACAACATGATGATGCTGCATATTCGCCGCGCCGCGTATCTCAAAGATACAAAATACTTGAGAGCGCGTCATCGTTTGACAGTGAAAATTTAAATTTTGTTGCATTTTATTTTTGTTTTGTTTCTGTTTTTGATTTGTTGTTGTTTTATTGTTTTTGGTTTCACCACAATTTAATTCAGTTCAATTGAATGCGTACGCGTAATGCGAGCGAAGAAGTGGAAATTTTGCACGTTTTGAGGTCGAAATTGCCAGCTGTGAAATACTTTCTATCTATGAGAGAGCTTAAGTTGCAATTAATAGATTTTGCTTTATTTTTTTTTTTTTTTTTTGTGAATTTTTTCTTTGCTTCACTTGAAACATTTGCTATTTACAAATTAATTTATAGTTACTTGAATTTTACAGCTTTAGAGTTGTAATTTTTGTTTAAGTTTAAAAGTATAATCTTAAATGTTTGTGTGTGCATATAGAAAAAATAAGTAAATTATTCATGCATCCGCTGCTGCCGTCGGTACTTGCGACATCACGTGCGTTATTTCAATTAAATTGTGTGCTTTTTCTCTATGCAACCGAACAGTGAAAGAAATAAATAAACAAATGTATTGAATGAATGTATATATACGAAAACTTTAAACTTTCAAACAACAAAACCTTCTTGCATGCAGTTTCAACATAAACTGAGCCGTTAGTTTATATGATGGACCTAACAAATATTCACTCAGTTGGCAGTATTTAATTTCTTTAAAATTCAAAGATTTCAGTAAAATCCGTAAGAATGCAGAAAAAAAATTTCAAGCTATTCATACAAGGTGGAGCAAAAGTAAAGACATAATGCAAATTGTATGCTAATAATGAAAAAAAAAAAAAAAAAAAAAATGGGCCTTTCTGCTGTAAATTGTTGCTCGCAAAACATTTGGCTTTAAATTGGTTTCCTTATTGTCGACTAATGCCATATCTATCCAAATATGTCAAAGTACAATGGAATTTGACGTAAATTTTCAAAAATGATGGCACAATCACATTATGACATTACTTTTGTAATAAAATTTGCTAATGATTTACCGAAACATATATCCGATTTGGTGTTAATTATCGAAATGCAGAGCTCTTGAAAATTGCTTTCGTTCCGATTACGAAGTGAAGTGGTTTTCAGAACATGCCTGATATTACGGAACAGAATAAGCTAGCGGATACCTTTGCAAGAAGGTGGTCAGCTTAGAATTTACTGGGATCTGAATTAAGAGTGACTATGGACAATGGATTGGTAAAGAGTTTGGTCAGTAAACTGCTTGCATGGCTGCAGATGTAGCAAGCGATTGCAGTCAATCTAGGGCGGCGAACTAGAATCTTAGTCTTGAACAGCGATGAGCTGCTTAACCGCAATAAAGGCTGGTTGTCATGGTTACTTCAGATATCACCTTAAAAAAATGGCAATGACTGTCCAGAGAAGCTGAGACAAGAACGCATGTAATATGACATTACCCAGCAGAAAGATGACCATTTGGGACGTATTTTTAATAATTTGCTCGCAAGGACCCAAAATGTGACCTGTTTTGGATAATCCATTAGAAATATTATTATAAGTATTTATCTTTTTTATTTATCCTTGCCTTACGGCTTATCAAATTTTATCTTTTTATTTTAAAATCGATACATCCAACGTAAAAGGTGGTAACTCAAGTTACCAACTTTTTACGGGATAGCGTTTTTCGAAATCTGCACATTTGGTTCTATCTTGTGTCAAATTTTGGTACCTCTATCTTGAAGTTTGAAAGCCTGGAAGCTATTTTTGAAGTCACAACCTAAATTTATTTTATATAAGTTTTCATACAAAAAAAAAAGTTAAAACACAGAAATGTTCGTAACAAAAAACTACGATTTTCGAGTTACCAACTTCTACGTTGGACGTATCGAAATGTATTCGATTGAAGACATGGATGAATATCAGAGGGTTAGATAGCCTCATTTCCTCACCATTGGGAGGAATTTGTTCCTGATCACATGATTCATCGCACTATAGGTCAAAAGGCACCCTTTTTTTGGCCAAAAAATCAATTTTTACAAGTGTTGCTATTGAATTTTTCTAGATGTAGTGTGAGGATACTTCAAAGCAAATAAAAATGTTTTTGGTTTTGGGGAAAATGAATTATCCATTTTTCAGCGATGTGCCAAAGTTGATTCATTTGCATTTTACTGAGATTACGCAAAAAAGCCGTGATTTTACTTTTTATACCCTACACCCAGGGTATATTCACTTTGTCCTTCCGTTTGTAACGCTGAGAAGGAGGCGTGGCAGATATAGAAAAGTATATATATTCTTGATCAACGTCAACTCCTGAGTCGATATAGCCATGTCCGTCTGTCTGGCTGGTTGGCTGGCTGGGTGGCTGGCTGGCTGGCTGTGTGTGGAAATACATTTTTTGGGAAAACTAAGCAAGATAATTCAATGAAATTTGATGCACAGCCTCAATCGTCAAAGTTAGCTCGGGGGATTGAAAATGAGCGAAATCGGTCAACGGACACGCCTACCGTCCACACAAAAAAAAAAAATATTCAAAATCCAACTTTTGGAGTATTTTTCACGATAATGCTACCAAAATACACATAAATACTACGAATTGTAATCGCAAGTTCTGAACAAAAACTGGCAAATTTGGACAAAAGGGCGTGGCACCTCTCATATAACCAAAAGGTTCAAATCGCTATACTGAAAGCGTTTTTTGAGATAATCAAACTAAATATTACTCAAACACTAAAAATTATAGATACAAGCCTTAAGCAAAAACTGGATAAAATCGAACAAGAAGGCGTGGCACCTCCCATATAAGCAAAAGGTTCAAAACGCTATACTGAAGAGATAATCCAACCAAATTTCACTCAAATAGTTAGAACTATAAATTCAAACTCTGAGAAAAAACTGTGTGAATTCGGACAAGAGGGCGTCACTTCACCCATATAAGCAAAATTTTCAAAACACAGCCGTGTAGGGTATTTAATGGTTGGCCAGGCCAAACATTAAATCCAAAATTCAAATGAGATCCGAGACTCTTAATGTTTTTTTTTTAAAGTTCGAACTTCGTGTAAGCTTTTAAAATTTTGTTGGGATTTGTTAGTCTTAAGAAACTCGAATCTAAGTAGATATTGCTATTGTTAATATTATTTCAAAATATAGACGACCGATTTTGCCCGCTTTTTTTAATGAATTTTTTTGTCAGATATTTTTCTTCCGCAAAATTTTTTCATATTTTTATTGCATAATTCATTACTGATTCCCACTTTTTATCTTCAAAACGAGCTCTTAAAAATTGCCATTCAATACTTTCTTCAAAAGTTAATGCAGATTTAAGATGTTATCATGAAATCTAAAGTCGTGTGTTGTTTTACCCGCTTATGGGATTTCAAGATGTCATCTTAAATCGGTCATAACTTGTAAAGGAAGTATCGTATGGCATCTTTTAAGAGGTAATTTTGAAGAAACAGAATAGTACTACGAGATACATTTCGTAAAAAAAATAATGAAAATTTTGTGCAGTTTGCATCTAACCTCAAAAATAGCCAAAATAGCCATTTTTCATGAGTTTGACCTCAAATATATCCAAGTCCTGATGAGTCAATTCTGACGTCGGATTCGGATTCTACACATGAAGTTACTTTGGAAATGTTTAGAAACAAAGCCTTGCTGGTATGTGTTATTAATTTAGAAAATTTATTGCGTACCATTTTTGACGCGGCAGTATAAGGGTTAAGATTTTTTCAAAATTGTTCTTTCAGTCTAGAGTTAGCAAAAAAAACAACATTTGCAGTTGGTCACCATGTTAATATGGACGTTATGAATTTTGGTCAGAAAAATTTGCTGATTTAGGATTGCGCTGTCTTTCGTTATACTGGACCGAGTGTGAAGAACACCGTGAGATTAAGCCATCTTGGCAGGTGCTCACGTTAAGCACAAGAGACGTTTACGCATTTGTTAATAATTACCAAATATTTGTTTGAAAGCAAAGCAGTTTAAAGTCATTAAAAAGCGTATTATTTGGCCGCTTTTTGAAACAATGTAACTAAGTTACAGATGTTGATGGAATAGATTGGGTTTAATGACAGCGAAAGAAGGTTATCGATAAGCACTATAAAAAGTTTTTTTGATAGTTAGAAAAGCACTGAAAAAGCTCGAGCATTGACAGAATGTTTATTGGAAATAATCCGTATATGTACTTAAGTTTGTATAGAACAGTCACTGTGAAGCTCACAACCAAACGCATTTTAACTATCCAGAGGAACAATCAAACTTCCATGAAAAAGGTGGACGCTTTGATTTAGTTTTCCAGAAAGTGATTCACTTGACAATTATCTTTAAAGATTTTCATAAATGTGTGATAGTTGCAAATATGCCCTAGTACAAGGGATTTTGAGCCTTTCAATATTTTTTCGAAAATTATAAGCTTTTTTCCCCTTGCAACATATTCAACTGTTTTATCTATTTATTTGTGATACTGTTAAATTTTTAACAAATAATTTAAATATTTTTTAACTACAACTTTTATTTTTGGAATTCTCTTGAAGTAGTAAGTGTTATTTGTTGTATCCATTTTTGTGTTGTTCTTAATAAATTTTAATATTTTGCATAATTTTTTTTTTTTTTTTTTGTGTTTTGGCTTTTTTTTTTTTGTCTTCACAGTTTTTTATTGCAAAACTTTATTTTAATTGAAAATGCAAAAAACCACAAGAAAAATGCAAAGCGTAAAACTTTCATTCATGCGGTGGTGGCGCTCGCGTAGTTGCGGCATCACGTGCGTTTTTTTTTTTTTCAAATTAATTATTTGTATGCTTTTTTTGTTTGTATTTTTTCATTTTTATTTTTTCACAAATGTGTTAATTTTTGTGTATACGCAAAGAATGCACTAAATTTTTGCTTTTTTTTTTTATTTCAACGTTACGTAGGCCTTTTAGCCAATTTATTGTAGTACGACGCGTCGCTGGTTATGCGCGCATTTAAGCGCTACTGGCCAGCAATCATTAAACCATGACCTAAACTACAACAGCAACAATATGAAATTTTTAAATTCCATTGAAAAATAAACAAAAACATTAGAATTTAATCAGCTTTTTATGAAAAAAATTTCTAGGTCTATCAAAATTACGCTTTCGCTGTTACACTTAAGGTAATTTGTCAAAGTGAGCTTCCGTTTTGCATAATTTCGGAAAACAAAAACAAAATTTAACAATAAAAATTATTTGTGCAACAATAAATTTTCATGATAATCACACGGTTACATTTCTCGAAATTTGCGCACATTAAAACGGAGTTACCACAACGTACTTTTCGCGGTACTGGATTTTCGTTTTTTATTTTTTCTACTGAAAAACACAAAAATAAATAAGCATCCGTCTGAAAATTAACGTATGGTACAGATACAACCGCGCGCTTTTGCCGTAGTTTTAAAACTGTTAGCAACTTAAATGAATTTGGCTAAAATGGTCTGGTCTGTTGAGTGCGGCGGCAGCTTTTGCATGAAGGTTTGATGTTGTGGTTCGCAAAAGTTCGAGTGCGCACATGTTGGAAGAAGATGTGTGCACTCTTGATACACAAAAATCACATAAAACTATATAAATAATTCAGATGGAGGCGCATATTGAGCTGTTAAATGGGCTATAACACTATATATGCTTAAAAACACAATATTTTCATTAGTTATTTGGCCAATTAAAAAAAATCAAATAAAAAATCCATTTTTTTATTAAATTTTCAAATTCTGTACTATATTCTTTGGATAGAGAAGGACAACAAAATGCATATTTCTGCATGGTGTGCCCTAAATTTGACTGCAACATAAAATATCAAAATAACACTAAACGAAAAAACAAAAAAAGGAATTTGTGTTTAAAATTTTATGATATTTTTCTTTAAAATTTGGTACTCTTCGTACAAAAAATGTGATAAAAAATTGTATAGATTAGTTTTTGAGTTATGGATTTTTTAATTTTTTGGGTGTTTTTAAGTTTGCATAATGGTGGAGGTGAATGGTATGCAAATAGCTTTTTTAGACAAAAACATGACAAGTGACTTTTTATTAGTTTAAATATCAAAAGTTTAATCATAATCATTAGACTTTAGCAACTCTTTAGCAACTTTAGTTAAAACATGGTGAAATAAAGAGAAACATTTTAAATATGTAATTGTTAATAAGCAAATGTTTATGACAAAGAAATATTTGTCAAAAATTCTCACTTTGATGGGTACTACTGGGTTAGTAAAAATGTTCAAGTAAGCTGACTTTAATGATTGTTGATAGTCACTTAAAAGATTTAGCTCGCTTTTTCGAGATATTCAAGTTCAAACATTAGTTATATGCAAATTACAAAATATTCGGCATATTTTATTAGATTACCCAGTGTGCCAGACGGTTCATATCTCCGCTTTTTTATCCGTTACGGATCCGTTACTGATCCGTTTGCGGGAGAGATTCCAAAAAAAAAAGCGAATCGTTTTTTTTTTTGGAATAAAAAACGGAGATATGAACCGTCTGGCACACTGGGTAAGGTCTTATCTTTAAATGGTGAAAAAAATGTCAATTTATTATAATATCTGCAAAAGTTATAGTCATTTAAATATTATTGTCTATTTAATCATGTACAACATGTCGTATGAGTAATATTAACTAACATCAATAAAAGAGATTCTTCTTAACAGTTTTCTGTACTTTCTGCGGCTGTTAAGACTTAATAAATTAGAAAAATTGGAAAATATTTTATGTAATGAAGAAATTTGAGCCAAGTGTGGGGGTGGGTGGGTTAGTCTCCGAAAAATGTAACAAAACATGTCTTATTTTATGATAAATTTATATTGAACAGTCATTTTGCAATTTTTCAACAACAAAATGACTGTTTAATTAAGTTCAATATAAATTTATCATATTTCAATTAAAAAAGCGCGTTGGTACTTTCATTTTTACTACACACAAAAAAAAAACGACATAATATTAATGAAAAATTCATTGAATTTGAGCCGAGAACAGCATTCATTGACTATATCGATACCTTAGAGCGCTATAGTCCTATCTCCACTTTTTGCGATTTTGAGATTTTTGCAGTTATGGTATCATTGTGGGCTTCTTTACCGTGTGGAAAACTGTGTGATGTCAAAATACCACTAAAATACCAAAATATTCGATAATTAAGAAAAATCCTATCTCCAAACTGTAATTTTTTCAAGAGCGCTACTGTCCTATCTCCACTGAATATTCAAATAAGTCACATTTTTAAAAAAATTCTTTGGTTTTTCGCGTGTTTTTCGCGTTTCATGACTATTTGCAACATTTTGGTGAACGTATTTGGTCACACCCAAGCCTCTACTGTTGTTTGTCGGAACCAAAAAAAATTCAAAAATTCAAAAAAAAAAAATATATATATATCGTTTTTTTCGTGTTTTCTACGCGTTTCATGACTTTCTTCGACATTTTAGTGGAAAAAATTCAAAAAATGTACTAAATACGACGTTTTTTTCAATAGTAGTGGAATTCTATATATGGGCAAAAGTAATGACACATTATAAATTGGCTGGAATTTCGTTAGAAGTTAATCAAATTGGTTAAAAACATTAAATTATGTTAACAGATACTATAGGTAAAAATATTGCATGTATCGTTATCTCAAAATAGCAGCCAATCCTTAATAACCACTGTTTGAAATCTTCTTTTTGCATTTCCCAACAATTGGAAAAATGGAGATAGGACTATAGCGCTCTAAGGTATCGATATGAATCATTTCATAAAATATAAGAACGAAATTAATAATTTTTTTTAATTTTTTGAAAAATAAAATTAAAATTTATGAGTTTATTTCTTATATATGAGCCATTCAAAATGACAATGGTGCAACTCCAAAACGAGGCAAAAGTAATATTATAATATCATAATATTAATTGGCTGACATTTTGTTAGGGATGATTAAAATTGATTTATGTGTTCACAAAAAATTTACTAAATAGTATGGAATTGTTGAGATTAAGTTGAAAAAATGATATCAACCAAATAACCGATCATTATGGCACATAATTTATTTGACATTACTTTTGCCTCGATTAGGAATTGCACCATTGTCATTTTCAACGGCTCATATTATGAAATGATTCATATAGTCATTGAATGCTGTTCTCGGCTCAAATTCAATGAATTTTTTCATTAATTTTACGTTCTATTTTTTGTGTGTATCTATCATTAAGATTCTCGTAATTTTGGGTTCCTGCATTGCATGTGGACAAAAAATCCGCTCTTGTAGGTTTTAATTGTAGCGAGCGTAGCATGTCTCAAAACCAGAATGTGTTACCAAAAAAAAAAAAAAAAAAAACAATTTGGCAATTTTTCACAACAGACGGCAGACGGCCTTATGATCTATACATATGGCGTTCTTGCGCAGAGAAATTTATCCTTGGCAATAGCCCAATTGGAAAAGCACCGCGTTCTCTTTCATTAGAAAACCGGAGTCAACTGTTCGAGTGTGACTTCTGACAAGAATTAACTTAAACTGTTCTGATGAGGCTATGCACATGTTTATATCATATATGAAAATAGTTTAAAAAAGTTTAAAAATTTTGTAAAGAACGCAAGTGTCATTCTTCGCGTGAGTTTTTTGCTTATACTACTAAACTTATTATTTTATGGCTACCTCCAGTTTCAACTTTTTTAAAAATAATTGTTATTTTCATTGTGATATTACTGTTTTTGCAACAATTTGTCATTCTCCGTTTAGTCATTCTCCGCATAATAATTCTCAACTAGTTTTTTTTTGCAATAAGCTCACAACACAAAACCACTTGACACGTGATTTTCTGGTAGCTAGTCAATAACTTTTAAACACTTAGGGCCGTTTTCACAATGTCCAGTTAACGTTTAACTGAAACTTTACCTGTAAGTTTGAATAAAATTGTTTTCTCAATGTGAAGTTATTTATTAACTGACGGAAAATAAACTCTAACGTTTAGTTAACTTTAACTGGCACAATTTTTTCAGTTAAAATTTAACTGACAGATTGAAATAAATTCAAATATTTTTTGAAATTCATATGAAAAAATTTGAAATGTTTACATTTTTTGAAAACATTTTAAGGGGAAATTTGTTATTTATTCACAATATATATTTAACCATATGTTAAAAAATGGAATTTATTGAAATCCAAATAATTTAACGGAAAGTTAATACCCATAGCTTCCGTTAGTAAACTTTAGTTTAAAAATATCTTAACTGTACATTGTGAAACTGGCCCTAAATGTCATAATTTTATCGTAAAAAATTTAGAATTATATTTTTTTGTTTTAAGCTACGCGTATAGAAACTTTTTAAATTTAAACATGGTTTTGAGCCCCGGGACATTAAATGGTACATTTTTAATTTGTTAAATTTAAGCAAATCTTGATGCATACAATTTATCAGTATTGTTCTTAATATAAATAATTTTTATTAATTTTTAAAAAGTTATTTTACGGATTTATTTATTGTTTTTATTTTTATTTTTATTTTTTTTTTTAATTTTTTGCTAAAAAATTATGTAGGAAACTGTGTTACAAAACGACAATTGTAAATGGTTAATCATTTTCCTTTTAATGCGGAAATCAGCATTTTTCACGATAAAACTTTTTAAGCGAAAACCTCAAAACTGTCAATTCATTGTTATGTAAGTTGTCGCTCAATTTTTTATAAGAAAAAAGCAAAAACATGTAAAACTAAGCAAAAATGCCAGTATGCAATTGAAACATTTACCTTGGTCTGCTATAATACATTTTTAGCTTTAGGAAAGCGCTTAGTCGATATGTCACTCACCAATTAACAGATGAATATTTCAAAAAACCTATTTTAAAAGCAAAAGAGGTTACAAAGTTTGAGTCACAGACCAAAATAAATTTTGAATATTTATATCCATAAATTTGAGAGGTGTTCAAAATTAAATGTAGTTTTCAGGTCAGCTTGGACTTGGAATGTCTTTCATGACTTCATGGACTTTTTCACGATTTATCGGAATTTTTCAATCATATCGGCCTTAAATGTTCGCGAACATTCGAGTTCTTTTTTTTTAAACAATCAGTGTCAAAATTTGATAAAAAATGGTTTGACGTATGGGCCACTTGAAATTTTGTGCTTTGATTTTATCGCGAAAAAGCCCAAAAAAAGTAAGGTTTACTAGCTCTAGATTTTTAACTTTTCACTCATAAGAAACACGTAATTATGCAGAAAATTCAGAAATCTAATCGAGTTTTTTGGAGACATGTTTGCGTCGTTTAGTACACGTAGTACTTTTTTTCTTTAAAATAGTGATGATATAATCTGAATGTTCTATTTTTTTTTTTTTGGAATCAAATGCCAAATAACCAATATATATACTATATTCATACATTTTGAACCAGTAATAATCTTCCCGTAAAAACAGAGCCCAGTATTTTTTTCAGTCTATACTATTGACATTATTTTTGTCCCACGAATTGGTAATTTGGTTTGCTTTATATTTTCTGTATTCTCAATAGAAACGAAATTTGCACAAAAATATTTCTCCAGCCTCTAGAAGTTTGCTTTTATGCAAACTATATATATCATATCTCGCAGAAAATGTCTTGCGCTTTTCCAACGAACAATTCACACCCAAATTGATGCAGCAACTATTGCACTTTTTGCTCTCTCTTTTTTTTTTTCTTCGTGGAAATTAAGAAAAAAACAAATGCAAATTACCGGCTTCCTCATGCTGCAATTGCGCACATTCCAAGGAGTTTAACATGGGCGAACCTTTGGAACAACTTCGTCATTTGATTGTTGTTGTTGGTGTAGCTTTCGCAAAGTTTTGCATCTTTTCACCTACTTTCCGGCAACAGAGAAACAGCAACAACAACAACAACAACAACAAATAGCTAACAATTTCAATGCTATATAATGAACACATCAGATACAACTGCTGCTGCTGCTATTAAGCATTAACATAGACATCACTGCAACAGCAACAACAACAGCAATTTTTTCTTTGCAATTGTTGTCTGTTTGTCTGCCAACATTCGCTTGCAATTTGCATTTGGTGCGCTTCATCGTCTGATTTAATTACGAATTTGTGCGCCTTTTTCTCAATTTCCCTATGTCCGTAACTATGTATGTAAATTTGTAAAAGAAGAAGAAAAATTTGCTTGGCAGTACAAAAACAAATGAAAGAAAAACATGCAAAAAGTCACAGAAATTTTAAAGCAACATGTTGCAAGTTGGCTTGCAACATGTTGCCTCTGTTGGCCAAAGTTTGCTGTTGAGTTATGTACTATTTTTGATTTGTTTTTGCTCAATGTTAAAGAATATCTTATTTTGTTATTCTTTTATTGTTGTAATTTTGTTGTTTCTCATTCGGTTTTTTCTTGGATATCCATAGAATCACGTGCCAAAAACTCAGAAATCACGTTTTATTGCAGCATAACAAATAAAAATTCTCAAATGTTACGAGTTCTTGGCTGAACATTGTTTTGCGGTATGCTTTTGTAGTAAGATACATTTGTAGTTTATTTTTTATTATAAATGAAAAAAAAATTAATTGTTAAAAAAAATTTAATTTTTAAATAAAATTTTGCGTTATTTAAATTCAAACCAATAGCGCTCATTCAAAAGAAGGGGAGTTCGGATCTTTTTCATGTCTGTACTTTCTGAATGAAAAATAATGAGAAAGAATCTTGCATTTACTTGACGAAGAAGAAAAATTGCATTAAAATTTACCAAACAAATTTAAAATCACAGGAGAATCTTACATTTTCAGACTGCTCAGTGCTTAGAAAACAAAGAAGATATTTTTAAAAGGCAAAAGTAATGTCATAGTGTGATTCATAATTTTTGCAGGTGCGTGTGGTGAGGATCTTCCAGCACAAAAAGTTTTTCATTGGAAAAAACTATATCATCGAAGAAAGGAGCAGTTTCGATCTTTGCCATCGCTTTTCCACGGTCGCATTAGTAAGGCCATGCATTTTATTTTTTTTAAAGGCATTCATATTGAGGTCGCAACGTTAAAGGAGCCGTAAAGATTCTCGGTTCATTCCTATATTTTTGACCATCTTTCGTGTTGAACGGTCACAATTTCTTCGGATTCTTTCACGAACTATTTTGATCGCGTTCGCGGTACGGACGTTCCTTTTCCTGCCACTTTTTTTACGATCTTGTATGGAACCATTATCGATAAACCGCTTAACGGTATAATACACATAATTCCTCTTAACTCCTAAATATGACAACTCGCGGAAGAAGGCTCCACAACTTAAACCACTTTTGAATTTATTAACAATTAAAGAGCGTATAGCAACCATGCCGAATTACTTTCTACTATCGCGTCTTATGCGATTTGAATTCATTTTTCCATATAACTGAAAACATTGTGCAATGAAAATTTTACTAATGCTACTATGTTTCCAAAAGATACAATGCTTCAAAGTTTTGTATGAAGACATATTTGTCACACTGTACATCCCCACATATGGGTAATTTTTATACTTTCCTTAAAAAGATACATAAATGTCACCCAAAACAGGCGAATATTGAGTCAGTATGTACAGAAATATTTGGCGAACGCCAAAAAGTCGAAATTTCATCCCGAAAGCCAAAAAATCGTTAAAATCAATTACGACTTCTCACATTGCATATCTTTTACATTTTTAATCATTTTGCGTCTCAGATGACCTCCAGTGAAATTTTCCGTAAAATATTTTTTGGGATATTTAAACCCATTATAGAGCAGTTTTTAGGAAAAAGGACAAAAAGGCCCATAAAAGCAGGATATAAAGTGTAATGTAAGGGTTATTGTGCTCCAGCAAAATGTTTCTTGTGTGATTTCGTCATGATTTTGGGACAACTAGCTTTATCCAAAAGGATATAATTGGTTAATGTGTTCTAGGAAAATGTTCTTTGTATCATTTCGTCACGATCTTGAGACAACGATTTTTGAACAAAGTTTGAAATTGTCGGACAGTGTAATAAGGTGTAATATTGGATACAAATTTTCAACATATAAGTATTGAAAAATTCCGATGGATTTCGAGAGACAAAAACTATCAAAAAAAGTCCAAGACTATGTTCAAAAATGGTTATAAAGCAGATAAATGTAAAAAATTTTTAGAAACTCAAAAAATTCTGAAAATTCAAACAATTTTTAAGATTGATAAGTAATAAATTTTACTTAAAAACGAATCAACCAGCAGCGACCGCGATGAAAATAAATTAAACTAAAGAAATTTTACTCATAGATTAAAGTACACTGTCCCAAAGTTTCAACAAGATCGGTGTATGTCGACTTGAAAAATGGTTTCAGTATGTGAAGAAAGTAAAAAACAAATGTCAAAAATCTGTCGAAAAATTTTAATATAGTGGAAAAAGTAAAAGAATGTCAAAAATTCTGATTTGGCTGCAAAATATCAACAAAGCTCAAAAACTTTAATAGACAAAATGTTGGAAAAATCGGAATTATAAAAAAAAAATTGTTAAAAATATTTACATACTAGAACACACAACTATCCTCAATCAAAAAGGAGTTTCATGGAAATGTTAACGAAACGGTTCAAGACAACTTATTCCCGCTATTTCATAGTTTTGAAATCTGTTCCAAATAAAATCCTAGCTGATCGGTCAAAAAGCGGTACACTCAATAAGAACACAACAAACCAAAACTTAAATAGTCGTTTTCGATGTATTTGGCGGTGATGAATCCGAACATAGTCACAAAATTGCTCTATCACGTATGGATATTCTTATCTCAAAGTTCAAAAACACAATTTTTGAGGTTTTACAGTAGTACACTCATTTGGGAGAATAAAATGATGTTACCTGGAATGTTTTGCGGGATTTTTGCAAATGAGTTATTTTATGGATTTCGATGTGCTCTCTCAGAATTTCAACTTTGCTACCTCGAGTCGTCTTCGCTCGCGCCGCCATATTAGTTTTTTACAAATATCTCTTTAACGGTTACATTTAGAGAAAAATATTGTGGAACAATATTGTAGCTTATAAAATTTTCTATAAAAATGGCCTCGTAATTGTTTTCGTACGACTTATAACTCAGGAGATATCCTAATTAAAAATTTTTAAAAAATTATTAAATTTGTGCATGCCACTTATGAGTAGGCACAGTGATGTGTTGAGCTTAAAATTACAATAACTCATGAACGGTGAGTCACACGTTCAAATTAAAAACACCTGTTTATAGGGAATTACTCCCACTATAAGCTACATTTTAATTATACCTTACACCCAGGGTATATTCACTTTGACCTTCCGTTTGTAACGCAGTGAAGGAGGCGTGGCAGATATAGAAAAGTATATATATTCTTGATCAGCGTCACCTCCTGAGTCGATATAGCCATGTCCGTCTGTCTGGCTGGCTGGCTGGCTAGGTGGCTGGCTGGCTGTGTGTGGAAATACACTTTTTGGGAAAACTAAGCAAGATAATTCAATGAAATTTGGTGCACAGCCTTAGGCGTCAAAGTTAGCTCGGGGGATTGAAAATGAACGAAATCGGTCAACGGACACGCCTACCGCCCATACAAAAAATATATTCAAAATGCAACTTTTTGAGTTTTTTTCACGATAAAGCAACCAAAATACACATAAATACTACGAATTGTAAGCGCAAGCTCTGAACAAAAACCAGGAGAATTCGGACAAGAGGGCGTGGCACCTCCCATATAAGTAAAAACTTCAAAACGCTATACTGAACGCGTTTTTTGAGATAATCAAACTTAATTTTACTCAAATGCTAAGAACTATAAATTCAAACTCTGAGAAAAGCTGGGTGAATTTGGACAAGAGGGCGTGGCACCTTCCATATAAGCAAAACTTTCAAAATACCGCTGTGTAGGGTATTTAATGTTTGGCCAGGCCAAAGGTAACACCCTTACTAGATTTTTTTTCACATGACCTAAAGCTTACGAGATATTTTTTCAACAAACCTAAAATTTAGAAAATAACCGTTTTCTCAAAATAGCTCCAAAATCGTCTGTCCTATAGAAAAAATTGTTCATGCATTTTGTAGCACGTTCAATTCCCTATAAGAGTCTCTCCGAACTGTTTTTTCGTCAGACTTACCCTTCATGAGATATCGCGACTTGAAAATCATTAAAAATTGAACATAGTATGGAGCATAGTACAATGTTCAATTTTGAATAATTTTTAAGACGGGCTAAACTCCTAAACTATAAGTCATTTGAAAAAAAAACTTATATGTTTATTGTAGTGCAAGTAATTTCCTATAAACAAATATCTGTAATTTAAACGTGTGATTCACCGTTCATGAGTTATCGTAATTTTAAGCTCAACACATCACTGTGCCTACTCATAAGCGGCATGAAAAATTTACTAATTTTTTTCAAATTTTGAATAAAGATATCTCCTGAGGTATAAGTCGTTCGTAAACAATTAAGACGTCATTTTTATAGAAGCTACAATATTGCTCCACAATATTTTTCTCTAAATGTTACCGTTAAAGAGATATTTGTAAAAAACTGGTGTTGGACGCCATTTTTCCAATATGGCGGCGCGAGCGAACACGATTCGAGGTAGCAAAGTTGAAATTCTGAAAGAGCACATCGAAATCTATAAAATAACTCATTTGAAAAAATCCTGCAAAACTTTCTAGGTAAAACTACCAAATGACTGTACTATAGACTCTATAGTATAGAGTATGCACGAAATTGTTTTGCTCTTTTCTACTTAATACAGTGTTTAGTTCTACGCTTTGTCTTCAAAATAAGTTATGAATTTATCTTAAAAAGTTATGACCATTTGAAAAGTTGAAAAATATGTGGAAAAAAAGACAAAAAGTCGAAAAATTTTTTGATAACATTTTTTCCTCAATGGTTCGCCTATGGTTTGGAAATTGGGAAAGTGTATTTGAAATAAATATATAGACAAACAAGGCTAGAATTTTAGTATTACTATCTATGTATACACTGGTGTTGTTTATAACATAATTGCCACTGACTGTTACAATACTTTAAACTTATTAGCACTTTACTCAAATCCAAGAACAAATATTATGACTTTATTTACAAATAAAATAAATATAAATAAAAAATGTAATATAAATGAAATTCAAGTCACTTTACTAACTTGACCAATTCGTAAAAACAAATAATTTAAAGTAATTTAACGCTATTTAACGATCATCACATTGTTTCGTTAAACTACTTTTTTTGTATAAAATACGCAAATATTCACATTAAATAAAAATAATACGTTTATAAAGTTAATCGCATGCAAAACTAAAGTTAATTATTTAATAAGCAATTTATTGTCAAGGTAATTTCTCAACATAACGACACACAACCAACAATCAACAGTTTATTCACACTAAACATGCTAAGACACAAACGAGTAATACTCATATTGTAATTTATAAGATAATGATCTTACATTGTTAATGATTTGGACATTTTTTAAAATTAACATACATGTATTTGATATTTTAAACATTAATTTTGCATTATTTTAAATTACATAAAATTTCCCAAAAATTTTCTCCAAAATAAATTGAACCGATTTTATATACAAAAGTTGTCTAGAATTTATTCCGAGTTAATATCTTAGCTAAGCAGTGTATTTTGGATATAATTTCTATAAAAGATATGAGCAAGATAATAAGTATATTTAAACTGGAAATTGTTCAAAAATATATATGTTTTCAGGTCTCTCTTTTTGTTCAACGAACGATATATTTTTAAGTATGGCATAAGTCCTATCATTTGTTTATTTCAACATTTGACAAATGACAGGTTTTTCTTTTACATAATTTAATTACGAGTCCATATTAACATGCATAGATATGTACATTGTTTCAACAAATTGGAACATTCTTTTCAATGGCCACTTTAGAACAATAGAACAACATGTAATTTCTCTTTATTACCGGAGTTTTGTGTGAAAAATGCTACTACGGTTCGCTAACTTTTTCACATGTCAACTATGTATGTACTTGTATGTTGTTGCTGTTGCATTTTTTGTGGTTTTACTACGCATGCGTGCATGCATACGAATACCTATCTAATTGTTTGAGAACTCTACGTGATTCATATGAATATATTGAACAAAAAGTCGTTTGGAAGTTTAAAACAATTAATTTTAAAAATCTTGTAAAAAACATAGCGTCAGCTCATTGCTTACAACTTGGTATCTCCAATTTTCTAGATTTAAGATGATTCAGTTTTAAGATTTTTGCGAATTTGAATTTACACTGATTTTGGACAATTCTAATTTTGCTTCTTTTTTTTCTTGTTATAGCGCCACTTAAAAGTTATCTGTTTTTTTTTAACTAAAATAGAAATAAAAGATAAGAAACGTATTTTCAAAATTTCACGCCATTGTAAAATTTTTAAACTACGTTTTGCATTGTACCATAGGGAACATTTCTTCCAAACACATTAACCCTTTATAACTTTTTTTTGTGGGCCTGTTCGACCCATTTTTTCTCAAAAAATGTGTTACAATGGGTTAAAATGTTCCACAAAAATATTTTTAAAAATTTCACTATGTGTCACCCAAGACAAGAAATGCTTAAAACTTAAGAAACCTTTTTTTTTGAAATTTCACCCCACTGTAAAACTTCAAAACCACGTTTTGAAAAACACTTGTTGGCCCAAGATCATAGCAAAATCATGTAAGGAATATTTCTTTCAAACACATTAACCCATTACCAATATGAAACAAGAGACAAGCCGCCCTGTTCCCTGTGGAATCCAAAAGTTATGAAAAGTCTGCAAAACTAATGAGTTTATGATACGACTTTTAAATGAATTTTGCTTTTTAAAGCTGCTTTGTTAATGAAATTTAAATAAAAACTAGTAAGGGTGTAAATTTTGGCCTGGCCAAAAATAAATACCCTACACTGCAGTTTTTGAAACTTTTGCTTATATGGGAGGTGCCACGCCCCCTTTTCTGATTTCACCCAATTTTTTCTGAAAGCTTTCATTTATAATTTTTAGTGCCTGAGTCAAATTTGGTTCGAATATCTCAAAAAACGCTTTCAGTATAACGTTTTGAAGCTTTTGCTTATATGGGAGGTGCCACGCCCTCTTTTCCGAATTCGCTCAGTTTTTTATCAGAGCTTGCGCTTACAATTCGTAGTACTTATGTGTATTGTGGTTGCATTGTCGTGAAAAATACTCCTAAAATTGCATTTTGAATATATTTTTTGTATGGGCGGTAGGCGTGCCCGTTGACCGATTTTGCTCATTTTCCCCCGAGCTTACTTTGACGATGGAGGCAGTGTACCAAATTTCATTGAATTATGTTGCTCAGTTTTCCCAAAAAGTGTATTTCAATACACAGCCAGCTACCCAGCCAGCCAGCCAGCCTGCCAGCCAGACAGACGGACATGGCTATATCGTTTCAGGAGGTGACGCTGATCAAGAATATATATACTTTTCTATACCTGTCATGCCTCCTTTTCTGCGTTACAAACGGAAGGACAAAGTGAATATACCCTGGGTGTAGGGTATAAACACACACATATAGCCTCGAGAGTTTTTATACCCTACACCCAGGGTATATTCACTTTGTCCTTCCGTTTGCAACGCAGAGAAGGAGGCGTGGCAGATATAGAAAAGTGTATATATTCTTGATCAGCGTCACCTCCTGAGTCGATATAGCCATGTCCGTCTGTCTGGCTGGCTGGCTGGGTGGCTGGCTGACTGTGTGTGGAAATACACTTTTTGGGAAAACTAAGCAAGATAATTCAATGAAATTTGGTGCACAGCCTCCGGCGTCAAAGTTAGCTCGGGGGATTGAAAATGAGTGAAATCGGTCAACGGTCACGCCTACCGCCCATACAAAAAATATATTCAAAATGCAACATTTTGAGTATTTTTCACGATAATGCAACCAAAATACACATAAATACTACGAATTGTAAGCGCAAGATCTGAACAAAAACCAGGAGAATTTGGACAAGAGGGCGTGGCACCTTCCATTTAAGCAAAAACTTCAACACGCTATAATGAAAGCGTTTTTTGAGATAATCGAACTAAATTTTACTCAGACACTAAGAATTATAAATGCAAGCTTTAAGCAAAAACTGGATGAAATCGGAAAAGAGGGCGTGGCACCTCCCATATAAGCAAAAGGTTCAAAACGCTATACTGAAAACTTTTTTTGAGATAATCCAACCAAATTTCACTCAAATGCTAAGAACTATAAATTCAAACTCTGAGAAAAAACTGGGTAAGTTCGGACAGAGGGCGTGGCACCTCCCATATAAGCAATACTGCTGTGTAGGGTATTTCATGTTTGGCCAGACCAAAGGTAACACCCTTACTAGTTCTATTTTATCGAGTGATTTGAAATCTTTATTGCAATATTGTAAATATTGTTAAAATAAAAAACTCTAACTACAAAAATATTTTTTCCGATGACAAGTAAAAAGTCGACCTTTTGGCCTTTTTGAACTCAGTGTCTGTGTAAGTCATTTGACATGTCATTATATCTTGGTGTTACTAAGAATTGTTCGAAAACAGGATGCCGTCTAATTTTGTTTATCAAATTGTAATAGAACATCCAATAAGCCCAATAAAATGCAGAGAGAATGAAAAAAATCTTTCTGAAATTCCCTAAAATCAGAAAAAAGTCCTTAATAGGGCATCTCGGCTAATATGTTATTTTGAAAAACAAAATTTCGAGCAAAAACCTATATTATTTCAATTGCATTGCAGCAGCCGTTGTTAAAGTGAAACTCAATTAAAGTTAATAAAATTTAATAAAAAGTATTTTGCTCCGTAAATCTTGTTTACTTGTGTGTATTTCTTAATTGATAGCTGTCTAAAGCCAAAAAGTTGACATTTCTACTGTGAAAAGTTAAACGTGTTGAACAGTCGTTGAATAGTCCCCACTTCCACATCGAAAATATAAATTAATCAATAAGTTTTCGAAGCTAAACCTAATTGAAATCACACGGACTACGGAACAGGCCGGATAATTTCTCCGACAGTAAGCCCAATCCTTCGGAAATTTATGGTTTTTTTACCAATTACACAAGAAAGTGAAGGTTAAGGTTTTTTGGTAGAAAAATACATCGTATTTTATTGCTGTTGTATTGAAGATTTTCTTATCATCTCAATTTTCTCAGGAGGTTTTTTTTTTAAACAGAGCGCGAAAGGAGGATCAATAGATTTATCGAGAAGCATTTGTAAGTGAATGATACACATTGTCTCTTATCTCTTATTCATTTTTCTAATTCCATTTCCCCTAATTTTTCATCTTTGTCAACTGTTTGGTCGCCACTGGACACATTACAAGCTTACATACAGGCACTACAAATTCGAGTTCACTTTGTTGGTCAGAAAGGCCATGTATTCAATTATTCTACCCATTTCCTCGTATTCGCAATTTCGGCAATTTTAATGGGCGAATACTTCGACTTGTCGCTTCACTGCAGGAATCTTGCCATTTTTCCAAACTCCTTGTGTAATTGTGGTGAGTTGGCACAATTTTTGGTTTTCGGAATGCTCCAAATCACGTCTAGGAGCATTTTCTATAGGAGAAGAGGATGATTGGAGGGTGAAAGGAAGACTCAAGGAGAAAAAAAAGGTTAGGAGGTTTTTCGAAATTTTCGACTTAAAAAGGTGGTTAGTCCTCGCAAAAAGAGGATACATGGGATGTTTAGTTATAACACTCAGTAGTTTTGGCATCAAGAATTCGGAATTCGGCACGTAGTCCAAGGAACATTTTTGGTTATTGTCTTGACAAAAATATGCCTTCAAAATATAAAACATATTTTCGTATGCCTTCAAAATACACAACATATTTTTGTAGTTAATTTTTTTATTTTTTGAACATGAATTTTCAAATAATTGAATTTTTCTTTTCAGCCTTTTTCTCAGTGACTAAGCGCTCAATTCTTTCAAGAAAAAAATACATAATATATACAAAACAAACCGGTCTTCCCGAACGTGCTTTGGCTTAAAAGTCAAACTGCACTCATCCCAAACAAGAACTGATGTAAAAATACGAGAGGAAGCCACACAACAAAAAATAAGGTAAAAGGTAACCAAACGACGCCAACATTGGACAACTTAAGACAATAACAAAAACAACAAAGCTTGAATTACTACCATGTGACTAAAGGAAGAACTGTGAAAAAAGAAAAAATACTTTAAGTCGATTTAAGTATGATCAATTATAGATAAACCCGAATAAAAGTTGATTTCTTAAGAGGTGTATCAATTAAGGCCTACATAATTTTGGAAATACAATAGAGTACTTGAGTATCTTCACTCCGAACTAAGCACAAATAGAACTAAACTGGACTTTGCTTAAGTTGACTTATGCAGTTTTTCCGTTTTCCCCACAAAGATCTGTAAGTTACAAATGTTCGTATTGAAGATGCGACAGAGTCATCGGTTTGGAATGTGAACGCTTGCAGGTTAAACAACGGCAGCGGCAACGGCAGCGGCAACAACAGCCATGGTAAACAAGTTTATTTGACGCAGCAACAAAAGTGGCTAAAATGACAAGGAGGGTAAACAACAACATTGGACAGAAATTAAGAAGTAAAGAAACACCAAAGTCAAGAGAAAAGCGGCAAAAATTTAATGGCTAAGACATAAAATAAAAACCAAATAAAAGGGGAAATAAAAGAAGTAAAGAAATGGTTTACACTCCCGTCAAAATTAGGCCAATTGCAAAATGCTGCTATGTATATTGTCGTCAAAGAATTCATTTGTCGTATGGCAAAACATGTTCATATGTATGTATATAGCAAAATAATTTTAAGGCGATAATATGATGTGATATTTTTGTAACAAGAAAAAGCAAGAATTCTTGCAGAATCAGCAAAATATATTATAAATATTAGGAACAGCAAATGTTTTGTTAATCTCAAACAATAGATCTGTCTACATTTGTCGCCACATTCTTAAGCGTTGTCATAAATTTATGAATCCCCACCCTATACATGTTATATAAGAGCTTAAGCATGAGATTAATTTATAATTTTTAATCTAAGTTCTACGGTCCAAAACAGACTGCTTTCGCGTCCAATTTTGTCCTCGATAGAAATGAAATTACAAAATTATAAATGTGAAGCTTTCCATAAAATTTCAAGCCACCAGAGCCTTTGCAGTCTTCAAGTGTCTTTGAAATTTTATGAAGTCTTTTATTTTTTTACGTCGAGCGCAATTAGAGGAAAAAACAATAGAGTAAATTTAAAACGTTTGTCTTTATTGTTTGAGGGTAAGCAGCCGAGTGATCTTAACATAGATTTACATTTTATGCTTTGCATTCGCTACTTGCAATTTCGAAAGTAATTTCGAAAGTGCTAGCAACAAAACATGCCAACTAAAAGAGAGCGCAACTAAACTAAGATAAACATAGTTGTTCTATTTTTCAATATTATTTCGAATTACAGTTGCGTCTCAAATATTACGAAAAATTAAATTTATATTTTAGAAAATTAAATGAAAGCAAATCAATGCAGTTAAGCAAAATAGAAAATGTTTTGAAAATTAATTATAACTTCAAACAGGCAAACCAAATATAATTTTAGTATAATATTAGTACAATCTAGTGTTCAAAAAATGATGCACGCTACAGTCTCCCCCTCTGCCATTGAAATCGTCACGATGATGATGGCAGGATTTATTTGCAATTTTCCTTAAGTCGTAGTGATCTTCTGGGTGCATTCTGTTCAGTGTTGTTGTTTTGCGAAGATGTATCTCGAACTGATGTAGTGTTGTTGTTTTGCAGTTGCTCTTTAGGGTATGTTTGTGTTGTTTCTGTTGTTGTGTTTAGGATCTTCATTTGGTCGACCCCGGCGTCTGGCTGGATAAACTGGTTCTTGATTTAACCCTGAATATGGAGTTAAATCTGATGAGTGTAGTGTTGCAATTGGAGTACTAGAGTTTTCATTTGACGCAATGACATAGCATGATGAGCCCTTTTTTGCCATAATAACATATGGGCCATCTCTACGAGGCACAAATTTTGAAGTTATTCCTTCACTCGCTTTGCTCAGTATATGTGTGGTGACTAAGACTTTGTCACCGATATTAAACGAATCTTGAGGTCGTCGTTTGAAGTCTGCGTATGCTTTATTTTTATCTTGCATTTTCTCTTCCACTTCTTTAGCAAGTTTAAGTGTATCTGCAAGCCTCAACAAATGTGGGGTTATCTGTGGTATGAAATTCTCAGAGTGCACGATAGCCTTGAGATCGCAATAAGCTTCAAGAGGGCTTCTTAGTTCCCTTCCAAACGTAAGGTATGCTGCTGAATAGCCTGTACTCTCGCATTTTGCCGTATTCATTGCAAATCGAATTGTTGGTAGGTGAAGGTTCCAAGTGTTATGATATTTACCAACATAAATAGACAGCTGCGTTTTTAAATCGCGGTTCTTTCTTTCTACCGGGTTCGCTTCTGGGTGATAAATTGGTGTAAATGATTGCTGAATGCCAAGACAAAATGTGAGTTTCTGCATTATTGATGAAATAAACTGGCTTCCATTGTCAGTATGGATTCTTCTCGGAACTCCGTAGCGTAGTACAATTTCATTAAGTACAATTGTAGCGCAATTTTCTGCCGTAGCTTCTCTCATTGCGAAAAGTTCAACCCATCTGCTGCACAAATCTTCAATAACTAAGATCCATTGATGACCCCTCGATGTTTTGGGCAGTGTGCCAAATAAATCAATTGCGATAATTTCAAATCGTTGTTTGCTCGCTACCGTCTTTAGTAGACCTGCTGGTTTAAGATTCATAGGCTTATATTTTTTACATTCGACGCAAGATTTAACGTAGTCAGCAATATGTTTTCGCATTCCGGACCAATAATAAAGTGGTGTTATACGGTTAGTAGTTCGATCTATGCCATAATGGCCGGCCGTTGGATCATCATGAAACTTTGACAAAATTGTACTTTTCATAGATTCTGGAATCACTAGCTGACCGTTTTCAGTATCCTCTTCTCCACAATAGCGATATAGAACTCCGTCTATCATCATAAAGCCACGGCTGGTGTGGTGCGATACGTTTTCGTCGTTTGATTCAAACGAATTAATTATTTTTTTAATTTTTTCATCTTCAAGCTGAGCCTTTCGAAAGTCTTCAGCGCCTTTTTTTGGAAAGTCAATTTCAATTGCTAGGCATTCACAACTAAGTTCGTTGTGGTTTTCAATTTCACACGGTGGTCGAGACAAAGTGTCGGCGACGATATTTTGTCTTCCCGGTATATAGTCAAATTTTAGGTTGTACGTTTGCAACTGCAAAGCCCATCTGGCTAAACGACCAGTAGGTGATTTAAGGCTAAAGAGCCATTTCAGCGGTTGGTGGTCAGTTAATACTGTTATTTCTGCACCTTCTATGTATCCACGGAATTTGTTAACAGCCCAAACCACAGCTAACGCTTCACGTTCAGTCGTAGAGTAATTCCTTTCTGCAGGAAGTAGGAGTCGACTTGCATACTCGATTGGGTGTTCGTTTTCCCTCTCCCCCTGCAGTAGAACTGCCCCGAGAGCATAATTGCTGGCATCGGTTTTTAAGAAGAATGGCTTGCTTTCATCTATTTGTTGTAGTATAGGTGATGAAGACAGAAGTTCTTTAAGTGTAACAAATGCTTTTTCTTGCTCATTTGACCACGTCCATTTGATGTTTTTCTTTGTAAGATAAGACAAAGGTCTTGCAACATCGGAAAAATTTGGTATAAATCGTCGATACCATGAACATGTTTGTAGAAAAGAAATTAGTTGTTTCAGATTTTTCGGACTAGGCCGCTTTGAAATTGGTTCTGTTTTTTCGGGATCAACTTTTAAACCCTCTGTTGTTAAAATATGGCCCAGATACTTGACTTCAGGTCGACAAAAAAACATTTTTCTCTATTTAGTTGAAAGTTAAATTCTTTAAGTTTTTCAAATGTTTGTTGCAAGTTTGAGACGTGTGATTTAAAATCTTTAGAACATATTATTATATCGTCTAGATATGCAAGAATTAAAATTTGTGGTAATCTTGCACGAAATTTATCGACCAATCGTTGAAACGTCGCTGGTGCGTTTTTCAACCCAAACGGCATTCTATTAAATATATATATTCCAAAAGGCGTCGTAAATGCAGTTTTCAATTTATCTTTATCTGCCATTTTAATTTGCCAGTATCCCGCTTTTAAGTCTATTGTAGACATATATGGTGTTGCTTTAGCTGCATGTAAAAGATCATCCATTCGGGGTAGAGGGTAAGTATTGGTTGTCGTTATGGCATTTAATCGACGATAATCAACGCATAGCCGTATACTTCCATTTGGTTTAGGTATGAGCACAACAGGAAATGCCCATGGCGATTCTCCTTCTTCAATAATACCCTTTTTAAGCATGTCTTTAATTTCGATTTGAAGCTTTTCTTTCATAACTGGTGAAATTCTATATGGGGGTGATGAAATTGGCTCATGTGTGCCTGTGTTTATAAAATGTTGGATGCATGGTATTGGGACTGATATATCCTCAAAAATACCTTTTTTATCGTATATCAGTTTTTCTATTATATCTTTTTGATTTTGCTTCAGCATAAATCCTTCATTTTCTCTAAGTTTAATATTTATTGAATTCAGTTCAATTGGGGAAAATATTTCTTTCTCTGCTGACTCATCTTTTCGCAACTTTTTCATTGGTGGAAATAAGTTGTTCTCTGAAGGAGCTTCAAAATCTGTAGGAAGGCAATTTTGAAAAATTTTTATGATACCAGCTGGCGAGTAGTTGTTATTAACTATTATAGTTTTCCTCTTAGGGGTTTCTTTAGCACTTTCACTTGTTGCATTTGACTTTTCAAACCAGGATATAAAGGCATCGACGTTTTCCTCGTGAGATTTTTTATTTGAAGAATTTTTTTTGTCGTGCTCTAGTATATTAGATTGGGTTAACGTTATTGCATTAATCAAAACAGGATTTCGCATTTTAAATTCAAAAATGCAGCTTGGATCGTCTTTAAAGTACCAATTTCTTTGAGCTAAGTCCATTACGATTCCAGCTTGCTCCAGAAAATCGATACCAATAAGAGTACGATTGTCACGTGCGTGTGGTAAGCAAATTAACCTAATACGTTTTAATCGTTTTCCAATCAATATGTCTACAATTGTGGAATAAACCGATTCTATGCGAGGAATGCCATCAGCAAGTATAATTTCGGCTGTGGCTTTTTGAAATTGGACCTCCCCCTGCCTTAATTTTTGGTATAGGTGGTAACCTGCCACGCTAGTTCTAGCACCTGTATCGAAATATGCTTCTCCATTTAGGCCATTTATGTTAATTTCAACAGTGGGAACATTTCTACCAACAACTGTTGTATGGATTGAATTGAAATCTAGTAGCTCTGGGCTATTAATCGGGTTTTTGTTATTGCAATTTGGGCAGTTTGAACGGTAGAATCCCACATTACCACACCCGTAGCAATGAATGTTTGTTTCCTGTACCTTTGGATTTTTTTTCCTATCGGCTTCAATTTTTTTGTAGCACTCCGCTGATGTGTGGTTTCCTTTTCTACAATATGCACAGCGACCGGGATTTTTATCTTGGACTGGGACAGGTTTTTGGTTATTGTCCTTATTTTCATTTATGAGCATCTCTACATCTCGAGCTTTTTGCAGCAATTCTTGAAATGTTTGGACACTGTCTCTAGAAATTTTTTCCCTTATTTGCAAAAGTAATTGCGAAAAAACCATATCAATGATTGTGCTTTCAGGAAGGCGCTGAGAAAGCTGTGCGAAGAGCTTACGCTTCTTGCATATGAAACTGTCTGTTGTTTCAAAAGATTTTTGTTTTTCTTGATAGATTTCAGAAAAAATTCGCCAGTCTGGCTTAGGGGGTGAAAACGCTTTTCGCAGCAAGCCTATGGCATCATTGAACGTACGCGCCTCATCTTTAACGCCTTGCCACCATGAGGAAGCATAACCCTCAAGAAGAAGTGGCAAACTAAGTAAAGCATGGCTATCGGACACATTTTCTGCATCTTTAAATACTAATATTGTGGCTAGAAAATCTTCAATTTTTGATGTATTTCTACCTCCATTAAATCGAGCGCTGCAAGAGCTAAATGTTGCAGCTCTATTTTCCTGCCTGATACTTAAACCACCTAATAGTTCCCTGAATTGGTCTTGGGAAAGGGTGACATTTACCGGAGCTGGGCCATTTTGAACCTGAGCAGCATTATTGTTATTTAAATTGACTGCTGCTTGTGCAGGTTGAGCATTTGCATTGGCATTGGGCATTGGGTTTGGAGCAATTTGCACAGCAGGTGCATTTCTATTTGCTTGAGCATTTTGTGCAGCATTAGCATTTTGTTGCCCATGATTAAAAGAGAGATTGGCATTTAAGTCTCGTGGGCTTCTACGCATTTTGTAAGATACACCCTGGCAACTTTTATATATAAATAATTTAATTTTGTTAAAGCGATATTTTGATTTATTGAAAATCATATAGGTATCTACTGAGCAAAATTTGAGTTTTTTTTTTCGCATAAAAATCCAACAATGTAAGTATGTACTTGCAAAATAGTGCAAATACAATGTCAGCTAAATCTTCTTGACCGTTAGCTATGTCACAACAACAACTGCGAAGCAACAAAACCGATGTCCAAATCTAGGCTTAGATTAAGCGATGAAGTGCAAAACAACAACAACTGATTACGATGTAACGGGCGTATTGTGTAAATCTGCAGCTGTTTTTTTTTTTTCGTCGCTGAGTTATGCGTGTTTATTGTTTTTGTCAAAAAATGTGGTGTTTTTTATGTTGGGCGCCAATTAAGCATGAGATTAATTTATAATTTTTAATCTAAGTTCTACGGTCCAAAACAGACTGCTTTCGCGTCCAATTTTGTCCTCGATAGAAATGAAATTACAAAATTATAAATGTGAAGCTTTCCATAAAATTTCAAGCCACCAGAGCCTTTGCAGTCTTCAAGTGTCTTTGAAATTTTATGAAGTCTTTTATTTTTTTACGTCGAGCGCAATTAGAGGAAAAAACAATAGAGTAAATTTAAAACGTTTGTCTTTATTGTTTGAGGGTAAGCAGCCGAGTGATCTTAACATAGATTTACATTTTATGCTTTGCCTTCGCTACTTGCAATTTCGAAAGTAATTTCGAAAGTGCTAGCAACAAAACATGCCAACTAAAAGAGAGCGCAACTAAACTAAGATAAACATAGTTGTTCTATTTTTCAATATTATTTCGAATTACAGTTGCGTCTCAAATATTACGAAAAATTAAATTTATATTTTAGAAAATTAAATGAAAGCAAATCAATGCAGTTAAGCAAAATAGAAAATGTTTTGAAAATTAATTATAACTTCAAACAGGCAAACCAAATATAATTTTAGTATAATATTAGTACAATCTAGTGTTCAAAAAATGATGCACGCTACAGAGCTAATTATAAAGTGATACAACAAATATAGTCGGTCATGCTGAAATATAATATGCGCTACGAAGAGATGGACCTTTATTCCTTGACCTATTTTACAACGCCAATCATTTCAATTTAACTAAATAGGCTAAGCCCGGAAGAGGTGGCACCCCCAGGTGATATGGCACCCCTTTTAATTTCAACACTTGCAGCTTTTAAAAGTGGACACAGTTTAATTCAACAATTAAAGGAAAAATGGCACCCAATTACTGTGGGTGATACGGTTCTGGTGCCATTTTTTCCTTTCCATGTTAAAAGATATTTGGGAGTGCAAATATGAAGCGCTTGAACGTACAGTCACTACAGAATCGCAGAATTGTAGCAAGGTAGGACCTTCACTAATTCCTTTTTAATTTTTACCTGAATAATTTGAGGTTTTCGCTAATGTTTTAGGAAACTCTGTAGAAACGCTGAACTCAAGTGAAATCACGCCAGGAACGGGTTGAAGTTTAATTTGACCTGCACCAATGACTTTGAAAAACTATAAGCTGAGCACAAGAAAATAAACGGCAAGAGTTGTAACGTCTTTTGATTATATGGCCCAACAAAAAACGAAAACTTGGAAGCGGAAAATGAATGTGGTGCTTCCAATGAAAAAGACTCGTAATGAAATGTTACCAGTTTTGCTTCTTCCAATGAAAGTGAAAAAAATATTTACTTCCAAGATAAATCTGATGGGTGATTTGAATATGAAAAAAGAATATGCTCAAACCACTAAGCTAGCTGATTGGATCCAATGCATAATGTGCTGTATGATTTCACGTAAAACATATGAAGCACTCCATGCCAAGTGTACCAGCTCATAATTTTTTTTGCTCTGATTTCGCTCAAATTTGCAAGAGATTTTTTTTGGATTTTTTATGGATACTTTTTTTTTTGAATAATTTTTGAAATTTTTTTTTTTTTAAATTTTTTCAAAAATTACTCAAAAAAAAAAATTTTTTTAACTTTCCGCAAAATTCCCAAAAAATTTCAGACTTATTTCTTTGATGATTCTAAGCATTTTATGCCTAGTACACTTTTTTCGTAAGATGCTTTCCTCTTGAGTAAAAAAAGATTTTTGCCTTCCGCGGGCGTTCAAAAGCCAAAAACTCCTATTTAGCGTCCGAATCCCATCTTGAGTCATATATCATTTTAAAGCTTATAAATTATGCTTTAATTTAAAGTACTATTAAAAAAAATCGAATGGGGATTTTTTAAAAAAAAAAAAAAAAAAAAGTATTTTTAAGTGTAAAAAATTTTGGTGAAAAAAAATTTTTTTCACAAAAGTTTTTAATTTACATGCCTTATGTAGGGTGTACTTAACATCATCAAATTGGTATACCCAACAACTGAAAATCATGAACTCGCGCGTACATTTTAAATGATTTATGAAATTGTTTTTGTGGAAAACTCCAAAAGTAACAAAATGGGATGGTTGAAATGAAACAAAGCATTAGGATTATCAAGATATGTTAGTAACAGTGATTTTATGCTTTAAGTATGTATGTTATGTATGTAATTATATCTATTTTTCATGTTATTATAATATGTGTTGATGTTTGTTCAAATAAATGGTATTAAAATAAATGTGCACCCAACAATAATTTCAGCCAAAACAACCACCAAAAACAACTTAAATGAGAAAAAAAAAAACGAAAATTTATCACGAAAAATCTGATTAAACCAAAACAAAAACCAAACCAAAACCAATTGAGTTAATTTTTTTTATTTGTGCATAAAATTTGAGGTTAGAAAAAATTGGTTTTCAATTTGCTTACTGTCTCATGGAACCCCAACGACGATTTGGCAAACTATCTGGATTGCTGAAATATAAAAATAAATTTGAGAGAAAAAAAAAGCAACATTAATTTCAGGGTAATTGAGCGTGAGAAATAAATGTACAGAGTAAAATGCTTAGTATTCATTTATCGGAGTATAGAAGTATACGTATGAATCAAGTGTTTTCCAATTACATAGTAACTTTAAGAAAAAAAAAACCTCAAAAAAGAACAATTTGGCACTTTGGCTCGCAAAAAAAGAAAAATTTTTTAATTTTCGAAATGTTAACAGAGAGCGGTAAATAAAAAAAAATTATTCTATAATTCCATCCTTGTTTACTTTTCTAAGGAATTATTGCAAACCATCAACAGGTTTCATATTCGAAAAACATGCTTTTTCGGAAACACTTCCTTTTTTATGGATTTTATTATCCAAGTAACTTTTTTCTGAAATCATTGATCCCCACTAAATCACAAATCACTTGCCACTCGGAGTAGTCTTTTTGAAACTCAGCCGCTTCTAATAGGTAGCATCCAAAATGCAATCGAAATCGTTGCCTGCAAAACGGGCTTTGGAGAACAAACAAAATTCATATTCAAATGCCAATAACTCACGGTGTCGAGAACTCAATTCAAATCAGTTTTAAAGCAACTTTATTTTTTATTGCATATGCGATTTATTTCTATTAAATAAAACTATTTTTAAAATCATTTGCTTGCCATTTTTTTTAAAAAGAGGTCGAAAAACGGTACACGTAAAAAAACACAAAACAAAGTAGTAATTTTCGATGTAGTTGTCGGTGCTGAGGCCGAATTCAGTCTCGGAATTGCTCTATCACGTATGGTTATTGAGATATTCTAACCTAAAATTTTAAAAAATCGTTTTTTGAGGATGTATAGAGAATTAATAGAGGATGCGCTTAATGGTTTTGCTCTTTTCTACAAAATGCATCCTTTAATACTATTCTTCGTCTTCAAAATTATTTGGAATTGATTTGTATCTAAAAAAGTTATGGCCACTTTCAAATGATTCATGAAAGTTAAAAATCGTATGTGGATTTTCATCATATTATGATTTTTCCATGGTGTCATTTTCAAATGGTCATAACTTTTTAAAGAAAAACCATAAAAGACAAATTCATAGCTTATTTCGAAGACGAAAAATAGTACTAAAAAATGCATTTAGTAGAAAAGAGCAAAACTATTTAGTGCGTCCTCTATATGTTCTCTTTATATCCTCAAAAATCGAACTAAGGGGTACTAATTTTTTAACTTTAAGGTTAGAATATCTCAAAAACCATATGTGATAGAGCGATTCCGAGACCGGATTGGGATTTAGCACCGACAACTACAAGATGGCTATTTTTGTTATGGTTTGTTGTATTTTTTTTTTTTTTTTTTTTTTTGAAGTGTACCATATATCGATTTCTTTTTAAAAAATGGTAAGCAAAAGATTTTAAAAAAAGGTGCATTTCGTAGTTCGTGCTCAAAATAAAACATCTGCATATGCAATAAAGAATGAAGTTACATAAAAATTGATTTAACTGCAATTCTCGACACCGTGAACAATTGAAAAATGGCATACTGAATTAGAAATAATTGTTAAAAAATTTATAGCGACTTTCATTTTTCCCGATTTTAATAGCCTTATCATGTAAGACGAACGAATCGTTTTACTGATTTTCAACTGCTTATATCCTCCAAGTTAAAAGATGATTTGAAGTTTATTCTTACAAACTTTATAATTTTTACTTTATTCGTTACATGATAAGGCTATAAAAAACTGAATCTCAAAGATTATCATTATTCGATTTTTTCTGTTGAAAGAAACTTTATCAAGCCCGTATCTTCAGTAAGATTCTTAAATGAATATTGTGCATCATTCAGTGTGGTGATGAGCACCTACTACCTAGTAGAATATTTTGGGGCATTCTTTTGAAACAAACTCTAGAATTTTAAGGGAAATCGGACAATTTCTAAGTTCAATTCGATCGATTAAGGGAAAAATTTAAGAAAAAAATCGTATGCAAAACCTCATCAGTAATGTGATAGTATCGAATATTCTCACACTAGAGTCATCAAAACTAAGTGTTTGTGAGATATTTGAAATATTCCAAAAATCCTAGAAATCAAAACGTCACAACTTTGCAAACAATTTAAAAAAATAAGTTTAATGACAATTGAGTGCCCACATGGGTTAAATTAAATTAGTGATATTTACTTAAATCTTTTACAAAAATATCAGCAAAAGCTTTTAAATTATACGCTCAAAAGAGCTTTAAGCATAATGCAACAAGAGTGCATTCAAGTGTAAACACAATCTACTACAAATTCCAATACTAACACAGAGAAGATGAAAGAGAGTATGATCAAGAGCGCTCTTACTCTTTCGGCTCTCTGTTCACTTAAAATAAAACAAAAGTTAACACAAATAAGCTGAGCTTTCAAGAAGAGCTTCAAAAGACAAATTCGGTAATGGTTTACAATTTAAACCGGATTATTGTTATGACGTCAAAGACTCTTGGTATGAAATATCATAGAATATAATACATAAAGAGAAGCGCTTAAATAAAGCAAAACCAAAATATGTTAATACAAAACTCGTTTTAAAGCCGCATAATTTTACAAATCGTAATATAAAGTTCATATGACACTACATTTTTTTGTGTAAAAAACAAATGTTATGTCTAGAATATAATATATTATGTATATTATTATGTATATTATTATGTATATCACGAAAAATGTTTTTATAGTGCCTTAATACAAAAATTTCATAATAAAAAATGTCTATAAACTTTAAGTCTGTCAAAATGACAGCTAACCCACTCACCTTGCGGGAACGCGCCTTAAACTCATGCGTGCCCAGTTGTCGCGTGGAATGATATTTAATTCGTCATCACTATAAAATAAAGAGAGATAGAAAGAGAAATATAGTAAACAATAAATTTAAAAAAAAAAAAACAATGGAAGTTGACGTCTAGAGGAAAAAAACTTAATGACAAATATGGCGTACGAGTCATTTATGTCAGTTAATAACAATTACTTAAGTTTACTGACTATTTGACAACTCAACTTCATTTGTTAATCTTTATGGTAATCATTAGAATTAGAGTTATTGACGATTTTAATGAAATTTTCACAGTATGTTACGATCGGAAAATATTAGGTCATAGGCACGAAAAGTAGACAATGTCACGCCTCCTAAAAAAAATGAGTACATCATATTTCGGAAGCTACTTGACTAGTGATAAGCAAACCAAAACCAAGATCAAGTCTATAGCAGTCTTGGTATTGATCTTGGACATTGAGTCTTAATCTTGGTCTTGGTTTTGATATTCAGTCCCGGACTTGGTCTTGATCTTGGGCATTAAGTCATGATCTCGATCTTGAAAAAATTTCTAAAGATTGTTGAGTATTCAAAATTTCCAACCTTATTTTTCCAATGTACTTGATCTAGGGCATGAAGTCATGATCTCGATCTTGAAAAAATTTCTAAAGATTGTTGAGTATTCAAAATTTCCAAACCTTGTTTTTCCAATGCATTTGAGTTGTTTCGATGCCAAATTTCGAATTGAGAGATTATTTTATGCTTGAAAGAGGCGTGACACAGCTATAAACTATAAAATACTAAGACTGAAAAGCAGTCTTGGTCTTGGTGATCATCAAGTCCAAGACAAAGACTAACTTTGCTCATCACAATACTTCACGCAGATAGAAAAAATTAAGTGCATGAGACAAACCTTCCTCACAGGACAAATTAGTGGTCTCCCAAAAACGGAATTCGTCATTTCTGTGAAACTAGTTTTGTGTAAACGGATAAACCAAAGAGAAGGCGACTGGTAAATAAGTTGACGAAGATCCACAAGATTAACACAAGAAATGATTGGTGATAATTTGGGGTTAAGTGCAATGGATAATTATCTGCTATACACGAAGAAACCTGCTCGGTGGGTTTCACGAATATTAAAAGAGATCCAAAAAAGAATAAGATCCAAAAAGAATGAGATCCAAAAAGAAGCTTAATGTTTCCTAAACAAATACGAAAATTGACGATCTAGTTACTTCAGTAAAACAGATAACGAAGATTGGGTTTTTAAGTATGACCCGGAACAAACCCAAATTCTCCAGACAAAAGAAAGACAAGACAAAAAAAAAATCAGCAACAAAAGTATTGATGTCTATTTTATTCACCACAGTAAAAACTATAGCTGATATTTCCCTGAAAACTGATTCTCCAGATCTAGCGACTTACGATATTTGGTTATTTCCGCAATGTGGAGATAAATAATGCAGTAAATGCAGAAATGAAGATTAGAAATAAATTAACAAAACTATTTTATTTTGTCTTTCTTCTACGTATGTATAAATAGAATAACGCCGTTGAAAACTTCAAAAAGCTGTTTTACTTTGGTAAATAGCCTAGCGGCCTTATTTGCCGCCCGGGCCAAAACATACAGCTCCAAGAAATACATTTTATGACTAAAAACAGATCCTCAATCTACAGGGTGGCTGATTCGAAATGTTACCAATTCAAAAGACTATATTTTTAGTTTCCATGCACAGATTTTATTGATCAAACGCTATAATTGTTGGGAAATGTTCAAATTTTAAGAATCTACTTGAGATTTTCGATATGGCCAACTTTGGCCTTAAGTATGGCCCGTAGACGGTCGAAGAACGAGTCGCATGCTGCACGAATTTGATTTTGTGGAAGTTTGCGCCATTCTCGTTGAAGGGGCACTTTTAGCGCATCAACGCTCTGGTATTTTTTAGTCAAGACCTTCCTGTCCAACATACCCCAGATTGAAAAATCCAGCGGATTCGCATCAGGCGAATTTGAGAGCCATTGTTGAGCAGAAATGAAGCTAGGAACATTTTTTTCTAACCATTCTTGATTCACACGAGCTTTGTGTGACGGTGCCGAGTCTTGTTGGAATGTCCATGGCTTGGGACCAAAATGTTTGCGTGCCCACGGTAGTAAAGCACCCTCCAACACTGATTCACGATACACCTGGGCGTTTACTTTGATGCCAGTGGCCAAAAAAACGAGTGGTGAGCGCCCATCAGCAGTCACTGCAGCCCAAACCATCACATGCGGTGGTGCCTGCGTCCTGGTGGCCAAACGAACATTCAAATTTTCGTAGGACCTCTCTATCAAGTAAACCCGATCATTTTGTTTGTTTACATATTGCTGGATACAGTAATTTTTCTCATCAGAGAAGACAATTTGTGACAGATTTCCGGCGGCGTGCAAGCGCAACAACTCCTTGGCTCTATCGAGCCTAACTTTTTTTTGAGCACGAGTGAGATCATGCGCCTTTTGGAACTTGAGGGCCTTTAGTCCGAGCTTGTTTGACAATATGTGTTGCATTCGTTCACGCGATATTTTCAGCTCGGCAGCCATTTGTCTGCCACTGCGTCTCGGATTTCGCTCAATTCTGGCCTTCACCTTTCGAACCATTTCTAGTGATGTTGCAGTTATTTTCCGACCACCACCATGTCGTTTGGCAACGCTGCCGGTACCATTGTAACGTGTTATGGTCCGATACACAAACATTTTATTCACTTTTAAATGTTTCAGCTCACGAACAATTGCTGGTTGCGATTTTCAGCCAAATAAAGAGCAATCACACTATTACGTTTGAATTCCATTTCGAAAATTTTTTATTTTCAATAAATTGACGCGCAAATGCTTTTGGTTACTTGTTGACAATAGAATGAACTAACATCATGCCAATTTTTAGACAGCTGTTATGTTCCATTTGTCAGATAAGTCTATCTGAAGTTGGTAACAGTTCGAATCAGCCACCCTGTAGTCATCTAGTTCAATATCGATTTCAAGGCCGCTTGTAAAAGTTACAGGAAAAGTAGAAAAACTTACGACAAAGGGTAACACATAATATGTATTACATAGAATAGTGTACTTACTGATTTGGTGTTGAATTGCCGTGTGGTGCCAATTCCAATTGTACACCGGTATTGCCATTTAAATTATTATTACCATCATTTGAACTCGACGAATTGGATGAATGATGTATGCTATCATTAGTATTACTAAGATGATTATTAAGACTTAAAGGAGCGCTATTGCCGCCTCCTTCATTTTCACCATAACCTTCAAATGATTCGCCATCTGAGAGTGAAGAACATTGGGATTTAGGTGGATCTGTGAAATAAAATTATATTATATCCAATTCATCTAAATCTTCAAGTTCGAATCATACCTGTAGTAGATGGTGGACTTGATGGTGTTGGGCTTGAATCTCCCGAATCAGCTTCAGCATAAAGAAATGATGTGTCTGGTTTAACTGATTTTATTACGGGCATTGGCGCCATTTCGGTATTGTTGGTTTAACAATATTTTGTGTTGCAATAAATAAATAAAAAAGTCTGAAAAATACAAGCAAAATAACAAAATAAATTTAGATTTTCCAAACATAATCAAAACAAAAGAAATAAAAACAAAACAAAACAAATTCAATTTGTCAAATACATATCGTAAATTTCACAGCACTTGAATAGCAGAAATGGGTAAATTAGAAATCGAAGGATTATTTCTTAATCTTCTTTAAGCTATGACAATCGCCATCCACATAAGACCAATTCTACGAGAGAACGGAATCAATTTTCAAGTCGAAAATCATCGCACAAAACTTTTCGGCATGGGACTTTACCTTAATTTTTTATCTGTCCCGAAACCTGTTTTTTAACCTTTGAACCATATGACAAAAATTATGGGATTCCTGAAATAGAGGAAACTAAGGAGTATTGTTGAGTTATATGGAAAACTAGCGAAAATGGTTTAAAAGTTTTGAGAGAAAAACCGAAATTTTACAAAGAAAAAAATATAAATTTTCGCTAGTTTCACATATTCCTTAGTGTCCTGTAAGACATATTGAAATTTTAAGAAAAAAAATAGCAGAACTGTTCCCTTGCTGTACAAGATTAAGAAATAGACAGACTACAGTATTCGCACATCAATTTTAATTTCACAAGAATTTTTTCTGTTCAATGAATGAACGTATTCATTTTCTATCGCTCTTAAGGAGTACCGTAAATTTGAACACATCCCACGTAACTTATTTCGAGAGGAGTATTTCTGCCTTAGAGATACTTATTTTTGGTCCATAATGGTTTATAAACTGTCTTTTTGAGTCTATAATCCATAAGATATGGTCTATGATCAGTCTTTTATGGTCTATGCTCAATAATATAAGGTTTATGGTTCATAATCTTTGGTCTACGATGTGTTTTTTATGGTCTTTGGTTCATAATCTATGATATTTGAACTGTACTTTATAGTCGATGGTCAATAATATATGATTTATGGTTTACATCTTTGGTCTATGATCTATCCTCCATGGTCTATGGTTCATAAGCTAAAATATGGTAGGAACAAATCCAAGCAATTAACTTAGAATACATTGCAGGTTCCCTTAAAACGAATACTACTTTCTACATCTTTCTTGAAAATTTCTACCTATAACTCGATGCTTTCAACTTTTCTTCTTCAGTTATCTGTTATATTTTAAGTCAAATATTGTAACTAAATGGCTGCTATTCTTTTTAGTGAAAGTATAAAATACATTTTTAATATATGCTCTTTTAATATACATTCGTTCCGCATAGAACTATGTCAAGGTGTTCCAAAAAAAAATAATAATTCAACTTACTCAAATTTTAGACTATCAGTAAGTGTTGCGTATGCAAATAACCTTAATTAACTAGTAATATAGGCCAAGTAATTTGAAAGCCGTGACAAATTTTCAAGTGTTTTTAGTCAAACAAAGAAACATGCGACGGGCTGTATAAGACCGCTACCAAGCAATTGAGTGTTATCAATGATTCAAAATACTTCAATCAAATGACAGGTGTCTACATGAATAAAATTTTCTATATTTTGGAACGAACGTCATCATTAAGACTTAAATACTACTTATTGTACAAAAGTACAAGTACCAAGAAAAATACAAAACTAAAGTAGTGAGAAGGTACGTAGTTTCAATGGCCTTAATTTATTTCAACTTTTATTTTGTGTGACACAGCAATTGACCAAAAATTAAGAAAATGACGTTTAATAACAAATTTTGTTGGAGAAATTATTAAGAACTTTGGCGGCACATGCCATCAAACAATATTGTACTTTTAACAATGGTCAATACAAAAAGTATGTACATATAAATGTAATCTATAGAAATTTATAAGTAATTAAGAAAGTGGTTTAAAATTAGTCACGAATATTAAATGTATTGATGTATTCCAATATTGTTGGAAAGTTTCGACAAAAGTTTAAGAGAAAATATAAAAATTTAAAGTGAAAACTAAATGCATTAAAATGTATTAATCTGCTTGAAATAAAGGTATATTTGATATTATAGTAAAAAAAACATTAATTTCAATAATGGTAATGACTTCAGTACAGACTACACTTACAGCCTTATCATGTATGACGAACGAATAAAGTGACTGATTTTCACTCATTTATATCAACTTATTAAAACTTTTTATTAAGAACTTACTATAACCTAAGCGTTCATTTTAGTTCAAAGAATAAAGTTTGTAAGCTTAAACTTCAAATCATCTTTTAACTTGGAGGATATAAGCAGTTGAAAGTCAGTAAAATGATTCGTTCGTCATACATGATAAGTCTATTAATCTTTTTCATATAAATCATAAGAATGATGACGGCCATGTTTTAAAAATTAATTTTCCCCAACAAATTTTTTTTTTTTTTTGTTTTCTTAAAATTTTATTTGCGGAAATCTTTTGAAATGTGGATGAAAAACTTTCGTTTTTCGAAAGATTTCCATAAAAAATATATAAAAAAAAAAAAAAAAAAATTTGGGAGAGGTCGTCATTTCGTCAATATTCTTATGATTTAAGTATATGAAAAATATGGGTTTTTTTGTATACCTTGTTTTTCTAAGCAATGCACTGTGGAAAATTTTGCCCTGTTTGTTGGCCAAAAGTCGAATTTTAAACACTTAAAAAATAAAGTTTTGGGTATGATATTCAAATCTGAACACTTGCGAGAGAAAATCCCTATACTTATTTTTTTCTTAAAGTTTTAAGCCTTCAGCTACACAAGTGTCAAAGTTTCTACTTCTGAAAAAATCAAAATTTTGTTGTTCTCACTCAAAAAATTAGCATGTATTAAAAAGTGAATATTTCTCTTAACTCAAAGCTAATTAAAAATATTTAAAATGGAAACGGGAACTAGTAGAAATTAGTAACTCTCTATATAAAAAAATTTGTCTTTTCGTATAGTGGTTTAAAAGAAATTTACGTTTTCTACAGTGAGCTTTAAATCGTAAAATTTTTTTTTTTTTAAATTTAAGTTTTGGTGAACCCGGTAAAACACAGCCCAGCCTAGGCCTCTTTCTAACTTATATAAATATGTAAAGCAACCAATTTTGAGCTCTTCTGTAAAAAATTTGTTTGCGTTTTTATGCGATTTTTTAATAATCGACATTTTTCTCAGACAACTTTTCAATACGAAATGCAGACTTATTCGATTTCTGGAGAACCGAAGAAGACAAAGAGTCAGCAGTTTTAAATCATTTGATAAATCTCTTGAATAAAGGTGATAGATCGAACTCGTTTGCGGAGTATTTAGGTGAAAAGTCTCAAGCCTTTTGCAAACATTTGAAAAAAAAATGGGGAAAAACCACTCGTATATCATGCAATACTTTAAAAATTTTGTTTTGAGACTGCTGATATCATAAAAAAAGTATCCCTGGTATCCGATGACACAAAGTCCTTATTCATTCTAAGGAAATTATTCAAAATATGGTACTTCCGGTAGGATACTTTGGAAAAGACGCAGATGAGTGTCGGAATAAAATTTTTAAATTAGATAGACTGCATCACGCTCGCAAATGTGACAAAACTATAAATCTTTCTGACTTTTGTCATAGAACTTTGAATACCTCAGATCCCATAATTTCTAGCATTTCTTTAAGTTAACAGATAAAAGAACGAAAGCAAGCGCTACTTGCACTAGAAGTCATAAATTTATTAAGTTGCGTTGAAAATAGGAAGATAGTTGAAGCAAACTAATAGAAAATGAAGATGAAGCAGAAAGTAATGATATTTTTAAGTTAATAGACGCAAAGTTCGAGAATATATTGGAAAATTTCGAGCTTTTAATATGTATTTTACTCATGAATTTATTATGTTTTCTTATGTTTTTAAATTAGTTAAGTTTATGTAATGTTTAAAAAAATTAGTTTTTAATATAGTATGCTTTTAGATCTCTGTTATTTTACTGTTATTGTTAATATAAGTACATTTTTGTGTATGTATATACTTAGAAAATATGAATATACCATTCCAAATTTTAATAAAAAATGTTTTTTAATAATTTCTTTGAAAAGAGGTTGAAAAAAGAGCATGACAGTTGTCCAATTTGACCAATTTTAAAATATGATGTTCTCTACACTCCTAGAAAAGTTTCCACGAGATTTCAGCTCAATATCTTTATTTTTTTTTTTTTTTTTTGCCACCTAGTGAGTGTAATCAAAGCACAAAATAAAGTTCAAAAAATTTTCACGTGACTTTTTAGAAATTCACGTGGCTCCCACAATCATTTAGCACAAAACAAGTCTTCTACATTTGTTTTTCTTTCACCTTACTATAAAAAAAAAAAATATTATTTGGAGAAAATCAATTTTTAAGGTTTTTCAAAAAATGGCCGCCATTTTATAAATTTACAAAATTTTCCAAATTTAAAAATGGAAATTAAAATAAAATTTAAAATGCTAGAAGAATCCGAAAGAAATTTATTTTTGACAAAATGGTGGAACTTTCATCGATGTTTCGCAAAAACACTACTTTGACACTCTCAAGATTCATGCCCATAACTTGCAAAAAAAAATGTTTCCCGCAAAACTAATAATGAGAGGTCTCCATACTGAGCACTTAGAACAGCTCTGTGAATTTTTATAAAAATCTGAAATAGAATTAGAACTTTGGAATGCATAAAAGATTGTGTCCGTTCACCCTAGGAAATTTTTTGGGGAAACAAAAAGATACTTTCTTGTTGTTTTTCATACAAAATCAAAAAAATTTGTTTCAGCAATTCAATAGCATATACGGCCACTAAGTAAAAATTTCTATAAAACATTTAGTTTTTGATATCCTTATTGAATTTAACCTTTTAGGTGATTTTAAAAGGTTTTATAAATACACTAGATACTAATTGGTCAGTGAAAAATTTAATACATATGAACCAAAAAATAAAATCATAACGTCCATCCTTTGAATACAAAAAATTCAGTATATTTATACTCTTTTTGATTTATTGTTTATTTAACAAACAACGTTCAGTGATTTGAGGACACTGCCCGTGTTGGCTGCACACGCAAACGGAAATTTTCTAAATTTATCATTTATTCAAGTCAAATTTTGACACCAGCAGCGGCAGCAAAAGGTCAAAGGAACAACCTGTTGCTGTCAACACATTATGTTGGAATTTTCTCACAATTCAGCCGGCAATGAATTGTGAAAGCACCAACAGGAAATAAAGCAGCCTTGGCTTGGCTTTAGAGAGGGAATCCAGTACACATGAGCACAACAACCCTAATCGCTACAGCCCTACTTTGTTAAAGAACAAAGGAACCACTGAAATGCAAACAAAGAGCTATAGCAATGAAAGACAAAAGTGCAAGAAGTAGGACAACAAATCAATAAAATGGTATTGACTTTTAAATGTTAATGACTGTAAAAAATAAAGGGAACTAAGAGGATTTATTTAATACCATATTTGGTTAGCAAATAAGCTTGACAGGAAAAAAAAATTGGACTAAAGTTGAATATCCTACTGCTTTATTAATCGATTACAGCGATTACTTACTGGGTAAAGTAGAAAATACTGAAAGAAATTTTTCATTCGAACATAGACAATTGTTAACAGTATTAGTCAGACCTCGAAATAAACTTAAAAAAAAAAATCAAAAATTTAAGTTTCCTTAGGATCCCAAAGACCCAAAAATTTTTTTAAAAAAAAGTTTTCAAAAACTTTTATTCGTCTGACTTTTTGAATAGAAGTTTTACCTAAGTATTGTATTATTTAATCTAATGTAGCCTCTAATTACTTTAGTTTTGGTTTTCTTATAAAAAGTTTTTGATGGATTCCTATTCACAACCTTTTCGTAACTTTTAATTCTATTACATTGAGTGTACTCAAACATACTCCTACATAATATTATTACCACATTAGCATACCCTACATAAGTCCAGTATTTCTTCATTCCATAAGAAGGTCGTCCACAACCATATTCCACAACAGCGAGGACAAACTTCAACTCATTGTGCAAGGTTTGTAAAAAGGTTTAATTGATTTGGATAAAGGTTAATTTGATTTGATAAAAGTTTAATTTGATTTAGAAACCTTGGACTTTAATTTAACTTTAAAAAAGTTTAATTTAATTTTGAAAAGGTTGATTATGACTTACCAAAAAATTAACTTAAATGTAGATAAGGTTAATTTGAATTGGAAAAAGGTTTAACTCGGAGTTGAAAACTTGTATCTCTCTAAATCAATCAACTTGTTTGTATTCCTCTTAATTTTAAAACTTGTTTCGGCTAAGTAACATTATTTTTCTTGAAAATTGCTTTGATCGGTAATATCTGTATGTAAGGGCTGTAAAAATTAACTGACATCAGACCATCTGACTATCATTCATCCAGACAATCTATCAATAGAGTTAAACATCAAAATATTTGATCTAAAAGTAACATAAGTATTACTTAAAGTTAGTTCCTTACTTCAACGCAAAGCTCGATGAGATGAAAGTCTTCCAAAAATCTAATTTTATTTTAGGGAATTGAGAAATTGGACAAGAAATAACCCCGTGTTCTCTGAAAAACAAATAAAATTTATATTACACACCAAAAATTCAGCTCGAAATCGATGACTAATAAAAATTAAAAACTTTTTTAGTAAGACTGACAAACTGGACAAGAGTTCGCTCGATGGATAAGTGACATCTAAATTTCCATAAAAAGCTCTGATCATCATGAAAACTCAGCCCAAAATTTATTATGTAAAGTATTTCTTAAATTTTAATTTCCTCTTTGAATGGATAGTAAATTATTGGATACTAAATCGACCTGCACATTATGTTAGCGTTGATAAGTTCTATTCAGTTTATAATTCTTCTGAGTGCCATAGTACAGGAATTGGCTGAAATAATCTTATAGTTCTCGGAACAAGTTTAGTTTATGGATAATTGTCCAATATGTTTTTTTAGTGGTAAAATAAAATACTCGTACAGCAACAATAGCAAAAAAAACTGTAACTCGGCACTATTTCGGAAGATCCAGATATACATATTATAAAAACTGCTATAAGTTGAGAACTTTTGTAAGAATTGTTTTTAAATTATACTTATGACGGAAATTCAGTTAAAAATAACACATCAAATGAAAGGCAATGAAGCAGCAACATTTATTATGAGTATATAGGTTAATACTAAATTTTTTGGAAAAAATAACGTTTCTTTTGAAAAAATAAAGTCCTCATTGTCGAAAAACCGTTAAACTTATCTGTTTGATATTTGATATTTGCGTAGAAATGGCTAGTTAAAAGAAATTGCGTAAACAAATCATAAAAATACGGTATTCCAGGTAGTATAAAACTTTCAGAATGCTTCACAACTTTCGGAATGCTTCAAAGAATTGTGAAGCAAAAACACGAGCTAAAGAACTTAATAAAGATAAAGTGATTTGAATGTTGCGTTATGGATCACGAAACTAACGTCCTAGGGGAAATATCCTGGAAAAATGTAGGATACAAAAAAGAGCAAAAATTCCTCGTTTGGCAGGCAATTTGTAGCTGTGGTAAAAAAAAGTCAAAATTTCGCGACAATCAACAGCGAAATCTACATCAAGGAATGCTTGCATAGGGGCTTCGACCATTTTTAAGAAACAATGAGTTATCGTCATATTTTTTTTTTTTTTTTGGTCAGATCTTACATCGTAATTTAAATTAAGTTTTGAAGGGAGAGACTTAAACTTTCAGCCACTATAGCACGTTTCATACCGAAAAATAACCTTGTCTTGTTATATCGCTTCAAAGAAGCAAAAAGACCGTGTTTTTGACACTTTTAAGTTAAGATATCTCGAGAATCATATTAGTACAATCATTTGGGAGAATAAAATGATGTTACCTGGAAAGTTTTGCGGGATTTTTGGAAATGAGTTATTTTATAGATTTCGATGTGCTCTTTCAGAATTTCAACTTTGCTACCTCGAATCGTGTTCGCTCGCGCCGCCATATTGGAAAAATGGTGTCTAAAATCAGTTTTTTACAAATATCTCTTTAACGGTTACATTTAGAGAAAAATATTGTGGCGCAATATTGTATTTCTATAAAAATGATCTTCTAATTGTTTTCGTCCGACTTATAACTCAGGAGATATCCTGCATGCCGCTTATGAGTAGGCACAGTGATGTGTTGAGCTTAATATTACGATAACTCATGAACGGTGAGACTCACGTTCAAAGTAAAAATATCTGTTTATAGCGAATTACTTGCACTAAAGCCTACACCTTGTTTTTTTTCGTATGATCTATAGTTCAGGAGATATTTTTTTAAGTAAAACTGAAATTTAGAAAAAAAAACCGTATTTTCAAAATAGCTCCAAAACGGTTCGTCGTAGAAAAAAAATTGTTCATGTATTTTGTAGAACGTTCAATTCCCTATAAGGGTCTCTCCGAACTGTTTTTTCGGCAGACTTACCCTTCATAAGATATCATGACTTGAAAATCATTCAAAATTGAATATAGTAATGCGCATAGTACAATGTTCAATTTTGAATGATTTTCAAGACGCGATATCTCATGAACGGTAAGTCGGACGAAAAAATAGCTCGAAGAGACCCTCATAGGGAATTGAACGTTCTACAAAATGCATGCACAATTTTTTTTTCCAAGAACCGATTTGGAGCTATTTAAAAAAAAAACAGTTTTTTCTAAATTTTAGGATTGTTGAAAAAATATCTCCCAAACTATAAGTCATATGAAAAAGAAATAATATGTAGCTTTTAGTGCAAGTAATTCGCTATAAACAGATATTTTTACTTTGAACGTGAGACTCACCGTTCATGATTTATCGTAATTTTAGGCACAACACATCACTGTGCCTACTCATAAGCGGCATGCAGAGTTTACTAATTTTTTTTCGAATTCTGAATTAGGATATCTCCTGAGTTATAAGTCGGACGAAAACAATTTGAAGACGATTTTTATAGAAAATTTTATAAGCTACAATATTGGGCCACTATATTTTTCTCTAAATGTAACGGTTAAAGAGATATTTGTAAAAAATTTTGCTGCTTATATGCAATTATATAAATTTTTTGGTTTTCGGTTTTGGTCTTTTGAACCTTAATTCTCCTTACCAATATCAATAATGTAACTTAACGATATCTACTGACAGAAATTTGATACTTCATTACGTTACTATAACGGAAGCTGAACACTTTTTTCTGCGTAACCTCAATGCGGTTTCCGCTTTCTTGATTCCCACCAAAAATAAAAAATAAAAACTTTGAACAACATAAAGAAAATATTTCGCTATAAAACGAAATAACCAATAAATTTTTTCTTTACTATTTTCTTCATTAGTTACAACTGTACGCGATAAAACTGTAATTATTTTGTGTTATGAATTGGAAAATACCACCACCAGTTACCAATTGGACGTTACTCTGATGAAGAGTTGCAGGTAAACCGAATGCCGAATTATAATTGAATAAGTTAACAATCAAAAAAAAAAAACAAAAATTGTAGTGGATAGGTAGCGAAAGCATTAATAAAATCGAAAAACTACTTATTACAAAAGAAAGTCCAAAAATTTGTGTTTTTTTAATAATATGTGTATTATTTGGAAGCTAATTTGAGTGCATTGACATTAGGAAAAAACATTAAGGGATGTGTCTTTTTTTCGGCAGTCAATGTAGCAAGTTGCTATGAAAATATTTTTGTTGAAATTTTTCCATTATTTAAGTCAACTAAAATGACAAAAATGTGAGCTTACATAATTGTGTGTATTGTTTGCCATAAAAAAAACGAAAACGAAAATGAAATTATAGCAACTTTATTATTTATGCATATTAGTTGCATAACATTTTGCATTGTCAAAACGAAATACGTGAGAAGCGTTAAAATGCAATTTTCTCAGCGCAAATAAAACGTTAAGATTATTCTGTGTTTTTGTTATTTATCATTTGCTATTTCCATTTTTTGCAATTTCTAAGCATCTCACTTAATAGTTCGCGCAATTCATAGTTTTTAACACGTTGTTGTAGAAAAACAACGCCAACCATAAATCGCCATATTGTAATTAACATCAACGGCGCCATCTGTACCACCATCATCATCATCGCGTTGTGTGGCAACGTTTGGCATCATATGAAAATTAATGATGTTTCTCGCACAAACAACAGCAGTTAAAACTAAACTTAAACTTAAGCTTTAAGTAACTTAAGCTGAGCCGCTACCATATTTATTGGATGCGACTTTTCTTTGCGCTGCTGTTGCTTGTGCGCGCTGTGCGTCTACATCGAGTGCAACATGAAACTTTGCGCTTCTTTGCATTTGGACCCATTAGGAAATTATTCACTGTAAGATCTACTAAAAGTACTTTGCTTGATTTGATTAGACACGTATTTTTATACATTCACTTTGTCCTTCCATTTGTAATGCAGCGAGGGCGGCATGACAGTTAAGGAAAAGTATTTATATTCTTGATAAGAGTCACCTCCTGAGTCGATATAGAAATGTCTGTCTGTCTGAATGTCTGCCAGTCCGTTGAAATCATTTTAAAATTTTTTGGGAGCAACATAATTCGATAGAATTTGATACACAGCCTCCTCTTTTAAAGTTAGCTCGTCTTATTGAAAATAAAAGAAATCAGTCAACGGACACGCCTTCCTCCCATACAAAAAATATATTCACAATGACTTAAATTTTTTGAAACGGACACACTAAAAACTAACTTGTTAAACTGAAACTTTTTTTGATGGTTTTTTGAAGAGTTTTTGATATAAATTATTGCCTTATACTTTTTTTTTAAAAATTTTAATTTTTTTAAAAGTTATAAGCATGTGAATTTATATGTATGTCTTTTTTCAAATTGCGATTTCTCCGTAAATATTGAGCGAAAATTTATGAAACTTTTGTGGTGGAACTAAAAATAATTCAAAATTTAGATGAAATAAACTTTTCATAAAAATATTTAAAGTTTCTTATAAATAATGCACTTTTTAATAAACAAATAGATATTTAAGCTATACCTATAGCAAAATAAAAGCAAAATTTTTACACAGAAATGTGCTCTATAATCTGCACAACATTTCTGTGAAAAAAAATTGGAGGTACGCATCATTAATAAAAAGTTACGCGTACTTAAATGACTCTACATAGGTGCCTTGCCTATGTGATTTTCGCATTTCACCGCTGCATGCCGTTTCAAAACAACAAATCATAATTTATGCAGAAATTGAGAATGCACGTAAGAACGCGCAGCGAGCGTTAATGTGTGAATCGCAAAGGCAAAGCACCTATGTAGAGTCATTTAAGTACGCGTATCTTTTTATTAATGATGCGTACCTCCAATTTTTTTTCACAGAAATATTGTGCAGATTTCAGAGCACATTTCTGTATAAAAATTTTGTTTTTATTTTGCTATAGGTATAGCTTAAATATCTATTTGTTTATTAAAAAGTGCATTATTTATAAGAAATTTTAAATATTTTTATGAAAAGTTTATTTCATCTAAATTTTGAATTATTTTTAGTCCTACTACAAAAGTTTCATTAATTTTCGCTCAATGTTTTCTGAGAAATTGCAATTTGAAAAAAGACGTGCATAAAAATTCACGTGCTTATAACTTTTTAAAAAACTAAAATTTTTATAAAAAAAGTATAAGGCAATAATTTAGATCAAAAATCCTTCAAAAACCCACCAAAAAAAGTTTCAGTTTAGCAAGTTAGTTTTTAGTGTGTCCGTTTCAAAAAATTTAAGTCAATGCAACTTTGGGAGTATTTTAAGTGACAATGCAACCAAAATATACATAAATACAGGACAGACAAAACAGGACAGACAGGACAGACAGGACAGACAGGACAGACAGGACAGACAGGACAGACAGGACAGACAGGGCAGACAGGACAGACAGGACCGACAGGACAGACAGGACAGACAGGACAGACAGGACAGACAGGACAGACAGGACAGACAGGACAGACAGGACAGACAGGACAGACAGGACAGACAGGACAGACAGGACAGACAGGACAGACAGGACAGACAGGACAGACAGGACAGACAGGACAGACAGGACAGACAGGACAGACAGGACAGACAGGACAGACAGGACAGACAGGACAGACAGGACAGACAGGACAGACAGGACAGACAGGACAGACAGGACAGACAGGACAGACAGGACAGACAGGACAGACAGGACAGACAGGACAGACAGGACAGACAGGACAGACAGGACAGACAGGACAGACAGGACAGACAGGACAGACAGGACAGACAGGACAGACAGGACAGACAGGACAGACAGGACAGACAGGACAGACAGGACAGACAGGACAGACAGGACAGACAGGACAGACAGGACAGACAGGACAGGACAGACAGGACAGAAGACAGGAATGAAGTTTATAGTTTTCGAATCCTACCGGTTGTCATAAAATGTAAAAGAAAAGAATTTTGAAAAAAAATTTTAAAAATTTTGATCCCATTTCCAACTGGGCATTTGGTTTTTTTTTTTTGACTAAGCATTGCATTGCTTTGGTTTCTCATGCTCCTCATAATTGCAATAATTGCGTTTTCTTACACTCTAACTGTTGTTGTTGTAGTTTTTATTGTTATTGTTGTTGCTGCTGTTGTTGTTGCTGTTGTTATGGTACATATATTTTTGCAATTGTCTTTCCAGATTACCATCAGTGATTAAGTTTTCTTGCTGACACCGTCATGTTAGCGTTTGCTGCTACGGTTTTCTTCTGTATCTTAACGGATTTGTTGTTTTGCATCTTTGCACTCTTGATATTTGATTCTTTTTTTCTTTGCCTTATACTGTAGTTTTAGCGCTGAGATGCTGCATCGAACATTAGGCTAACCATTAATTTATCATTAAAGTTAAAGTTCTTACGGAAAATTTGCTTTATAAAACATAACCATAAACTATAGCAAGTTTTGTTCAGATGAAGATTCTATTTCATAAGATTGCACTAAGCACCCGGTAAATTATATATGTACTGTACATATCCATGACATTTAAGAGTGTCAAAGACAAATTAAAAACATTAAAGACGAAACAAATTTAGCGTTTTTAAAAACTGGCACCGAGTAGGTGGCGCAAAAGTAATACGTAGGATGCCATATGGAAACTCCATAATTTATCAGTCGCTTAAATTATCACTGGAAAAATTGATTTTCTTAACCCACTGTAAACAAAACAAACACCACTTGTACATCAAAACGTTGTGAGTAGGGGAAGGTGGGGAATCGTGGGCCACGTTTTTATTTTGTTAAATATCTTCAAAAAAAATAAAAAATTTTGCAAATTGTAATATGGTATGTTATTCTACATGAAGTTAGGTAACTTTTGACTATTACACTTTCTAACAACTCTTTTGTTTTTTCCGACTTTTCGTGGTTTGAAAAAAATTAGTGTTTTTGCGATTTTCAAAAATGGTGGGGAATCGTGGGCCACCGCCGTAATTAAGTAAAAATCAAACAATTATGATGCAAAACTTTATTGAATTAGTTGAAATGACAAGTAAAGTTATTTTAATCGACAAAATGAAGAAGAAGGGTTATGCACGATCAATCAGATACGATCAATCAGATTAACAAAGAAAAAGGAAAATTTGATACAAAATATGTATTTATTGTTTTATTTATTGATTCACAGCCTCCATTTTGCACAAAACATCATAAACACAACATACAAATGTGTATTGATACGAAAACTGTCAAAACACGGGTGGCCCACGAAGTGGCTCATGATTCCCCACAAGCTACTTTTTGCAAAACAACGGCGCACTATGGTTTTTTTGGACTAAAAAGTGCCAAAAAAATTAATTCACTACAAGGACCCTTTTTTTTTAAAAAAATCAAATGCAAAATTAAAGGTTATACATTGAGCTATCTGAAAAGATGCCCGCTTTTTCTAGCATTTGATCCACAAATTTGGGACAGAGGTCGAAATCTCATAAATTTTGAAAAAAATAGTTTTTCTGTTTAAAAATGTTCGTCGCATTAAACGCAGGAGTGATATATGAATAAATTTATATGTATTGAATGAAATCAAAGAAGAAAAATTTAATTCATTGGAAAAATGGGCGGTGCCACGCCCCAAAAAATGAAATTCATCATATCTCCGAAACTATTAAACACAGAATAATAAGACTTGGTAAGTTTGTAACACGTATAGGGAGAAATAATTATCATTGGAAAAATGGGCGGTGCCACGCCTCCAAAAAACCAAAATCATCATATCTCTGAACCGATTTAACGTAGATAAATAAAACTTGGTAAGTTTATAACACGTAGAAGGAAAAATAATTATAGTTGGAAAAATGGGCGGTGCCACGCCCCCAAAATCTAAAATCATTATATCTCTGAAACTATTGAACGTAGATAAATAAAACTTGGTAAGTTTGTAACACGTACAGGGAGAAATAATATTCATTGGAAAAATGGGCAGTGCCACGCCCCCAAAAAACCAAAATCGTCATATGTCTGAAACTGTTTAAGGTATATGGATAATATTTGGGACACTTATAAAAGGTATTGAAACAAACAACATCCACTCAATAAATAGACATATAGGCGGCATTACGCTCATTTGTGCATGTTTTTTTCGAAATTTGTTTTTTTGTTCAGAAAAAATGTTCGATTAAAAAGTGAGACAAAAATAAAGCCCATTGCAACATGCGAAGTTTTTTTTATTTTAATCTTCATTATATATAATTAACGCCTTCAAGTCCTCAGAAAACTTGTCTGTTCTCTTCTTTGGACTGCTTGCTTCAACAGTAAGGCCTGAGTCAGAGGAAAATAATAAAAATAAACGATATTGTCTGCGATAAGTTGCGGATATCCAGTAGAAGTTCAGAAATTTAAAATATTCTGCCTTGAAACTGCACGAATGTATGCAGAGCAGTATCAGTGGTACTACATGCCAACATCAGTGCACATTATTTTAATACATGGTTGGGAGGTCATTGAATTTTTAGTCACACCCATTGGGATGCTTTCGGAAGAGGCATTGGAGAGCACACACAAATATTTAAAATCATCAAGGATCAATCATGCCAGAAAAAATAGCAGGTATCTGTCTTATTAAAAAAAAAATCTTTAGGTTATCTTTAAGTTGATAAACTTGTTTTTCTCTCCAAAGGGTGGCAACTAATGAGGACATGTTCAATTTATTATTATTATCCTCTGACCCAGGCCTTACTGCTGAAGCAAGCAGTCCAAAGAAGGGAAAAGACCAGTTTTCTGAGGACTTGAAGGCGTTAATTATATATAATGAAGATTAAAATAAAAAAAACTTCGCATGTTGCAATGGGCTTTATTTTTGTCTCACTTTTTAATCGAACATTTTTTCTGAACAAAAAACAAATTTCGAAAAAAACATGCACAAATGAGCGTAATGCCGCCTATATGTCTATTTATTGAGTGGATGTTGTTTGTTTCAATACCTTTTATAAGTGTCCCAAATATTATCCATATGCCTTAAACAGTTTCAGACATATGACGATTTTGGTTTTTTGGGGGCGTGGCACTGCCCATTTTTCCAATGAATATTATTTCTCCCTGTACGTGTTACAAACTTACCAAGTTTTATTTATCTACGTTCAATAGTTTCAGAGATATAATGATTTTAGATTTTGGGGGCGTGGCACCGCCCATTTTCCCAACTATTATTATTTTTCCTTCTACGTGTTATAAACTTACCAAGTTTTATGTATCTACGTTAAATCGTTTCAGAGATATGATGATTTTGGTTTTTTGGGGGCGTGGCACCGCCCATTTTTCCAATGATAATTATTTCTCCCTATACGTGTTACAAACTTACCAAGTCTTATTATTCTGTGTTTAATAGTTTCTGAGATATGATGAATTTCATTTTTTGGGGCGTGGCACCGCCCATTTTTCCAATGAATTAAATTTTTCTTCTTTGATTTCATTCAATACATATAAATTTATTCATATATCACTCCTGCGTTTAATGCGACGAACATTTTTAAACAGAAAAACCATTTTTTTAAAAATTTATGAGATTTCGACCTCTGTCCCAAATTTGTGGATCAAATGCTAGAAAAAGCGGGCATCTTTTCAGATAGCTCAATGTATAACCTTTAATTTTGCATTTGATTTTTTTTAAAAAAAAGGGTCCTTGTAGTGAATTAATTTTTTTGGCACTTTTTAGTCCAAAAAAAACCATAGTGCGGCGTGTAATTGACTTGTTGAAGTGTCATGCAAAATTACTTTTGTATGTTGAAAGGCAAAGGTCTAACGATAATAAAAAACATATTTACCTGTGTTTTGTCGTAGCAATTCGTCCAAGAATGATGGAAATCAAACACGCAAAAAAAGTTTTGCAGATATTTTTTTTTGGGCAAGTATTGTACAAAGCAAATAAAACGCGTACGTTTGTCAACAACCAATGTAAAAATAAGTTGAGGCTAAGAGAAAACGATTACAGTTGCATCTAACTATTTATCTCGACATACTGCCAAAAGGTGGCGGTGGCTCACGATTCCCCATGGCCCACGATTCCCCACTTTCCCCTACGCTTATGCTAAAGAATGTCAAACTTTTCAATGGAAATGTCAGATTGCACCTGGCAACACTTAGTGTTGCCTAGGCCAGAAATATATATAGCAGCCCACGTATTAATATGTGATATGGCTGCTATTTTGTTAGAAGTAATTGAAATTGGATTCTGCTTTCACGGAAAGTTTACTTGAGAGTGTAAAATTGATATTTGGTTGAAAAAATGATATCGGTCAAATAATCACCTCCTGAGATAATATATTTTGTGCTCGCTTTAAGGTATTTTGAATTCTGGCTTCCAATAGGTCGCCTTTCAAGACTTTTAAGGTTTGAGATTACTGTCAACTAATTCACTATCTGCCTACAATTTAAATATCAAAGCATCAATATCAATCTCATTTGATGGCATTGGTAAAATTATGACATATTAACATGATGACATTTCTTTAGTCTCACCTTGTATATGTAGTATCAAAGTTCAGAGATTATCAAAACCTTTGTTTCCTACTTTTGTCAATAGTAAATTTCTATAAACAAATAAGTTTGTACTTGCAATATACGAACATGTTAAAAAAATTATATTATAAACAGCAAAACTTTAACACTTCTTGAAAAGTCACGTTCCCAATATAACACTTGTTTTGTATGTTACAGTAAGTATGTACTAAGTTTCTACTCAGAAAACAATGAAATATGAATACAACCCAGCCAACCATTTTCAGAGCGTTCTAAATTATTTATCAGAAATGATAACAAAATTCTCAAAAATGTCAGGAAGAAAAGACTCTTTTATGATATTTTTTGAGAGCTCCACTTTAGGAGAAAAAAAAAGAGAATTTGATGTCTATAAAGACAACTTCATACCCGTATAGTGACCTGAAATGCAAAAAGGCGTAACATCATTTAAATGTTTTCAAAGGCGCTGCAGAGAACATCTTAAAACTCCAAATATTTTAGATTCCAAAGCCAGTTTTAGCAAGTATTGCCTAAAATAAAATCGGTACTAAGCAATACTAGAAAAAACTGACTTTAAAATCTAAAATATTTGGAGTTTTAAGGCATTTTCTGCAACGCCTTTTAAAAATATTTGAAATGATGTTATATATAACATCATACGTATACGCTTTTAAGCATTTCAGGTGACGATAAGTTCTGTTCTTATGTGATACGAATCATTCTGCTATATACGTATTACATGCCTTTTAAATTGCTAGAACTTGAGCTCGAAAAAAGCTGGATTTGTCTGTTAACACGGTCAGAAAAAATCAAACTTTTTATTACAGCCATGTGATATTCCACATTACATTACACACGTCAGATTTTTTTAAACGATTTTTGAAGTTTTTTGGAAATTCCACGATTACACCCAAAAGTCTGAAAGTTAGTGTCACAAAGGTGAGCTGAGAAAATTTTTAAATTTTTTGTAGGTCACTTAGAGGTCGCTCATCGACGTTTTATGAAAATCTGGTCTATTTTAAGAATATGTTGGAATTTTTAATGTTTGCAAATCTTTTTCGAACCATGTTATTATATGAGATATAATGAGGTATGTCTCAACGTCGCATGCTCCGTCAACATACTTAATTTTATTTATTTCTACAACAAAATGATCATCTATATACAAGTACAAATATGTATCTTATAAAACTTAAACTTGACTGGACTTGAATACAATATTATACATAAATCATATATACTCATTTGTAGATATATTTATGCTGCCTCAAGAAAAAACCCTAACTATTATGTTCGCAAACAATATCTACGTGTATGCCATAATAAATCATTTCAAAAAAAAAAAAAAAATGTATTACTCCAATGCCAATAATTTTATTGATTGCTTTTTCATATCATTTTAATATTCATGATTCGTTGTTATGCAACTTTTAATGAATTTAAAGTGGTACGGGCATGTACCTCTATGTCTTGTATGTGTCCACGTAATTTTTTTATTTTTATTTTCTTTTCGCTGTTCTGGCAGATATAGCGACTTTTCATGCAACACTCTTTTTTATGGTACAAGTTTTAAATCTAAACCTTTGTTTATATATGTTTTTTTCTTTGTTCGACCATATGTCTCTAATAACGCCTCAATTTTATGAATTGTTGCATTTGTTACACTTTCGGTTTTTACCATATGGGCATATCCGAAAAAAGGTCAACCAAGAGAAAAATTATAAAGTTGCCGTAAAAGCGCATTTTGCCACTAGGTGAGTGGTATTGCCCACTAAATAACTAAAGGTTTTTAATATGTTTTCTAAGGGTTCAATCCCCATTCCGAATTTTCTAAAAATTGGTCCACCGGTTTAGCCGCGGAGATGCATTTCGCCTTTAGGGGCGTCACACCGGCAGCTACATAACAAAAAGTCTTAAATAACGTTGGATTCCAAATTTCATTAAAATCGATGCAGGGGTTGAGCTGCAACAGCGTATTTTTACCTTAAGGTGCGGTGCCAAGAAAAAATTTTACTTTTGTGAGCACGGCATTTCTTTACAACCTTTCCCACAAATAAATCAAGCGAATATAATGTGTTTAAGTTAGTTGAAAAGGGGCTGCATTAATTTTTGATAGCGTATGTATATATATAAAATAAAAATTGTAACGTTCGCAACGTAACGTGCGCAACACACAAAAGTTAAATTTTTTTACGAACGGAGGACTCCTTGATTCCCTCAAAAGCAGTTTCGATATGCTCAAATATTCTTCTTTCTTTGGAGGATTTTTCTTTTTTCGTTTATACTGGAAACTTCGCTAAAAATTTTGAAAATGTACATTGATTTCCACAACGACTTCTGTTTTTTGTAACGTGCGAACAGCACTTTATGCACGATTATATTGTATCTGATACTAGCTAGGAACTATTTTTAAATGCCTCCTGAAAGTACTCTCAAAGGGCAACATACCACTGTAGGTAGATTAAGAATTTAACATTCAGAGCGCCTTCAGGATTTAAAAATATGCGTACAAATGTAACGTTCGCAACGCAGGATTAGCCCATATGGCTAGTGACTACTTCTCTTAGTACCTTTCTTTGGTGCTCTAAAAATAATTATGAACTCAAGTATACAAAGTTGCTACCAATTGCACAATCAACAAACAATTTCAACATCAGTTGGGAGACGACACACAGAAGACCATCGTAAAAATTCTTAAGAAATTTCCATCATTATTGTAGGCGTCAACAATCACTTGTAATCGTGTCTAAGATATTGTACTATCCGTACTTTTACTACCTGCCACAGATCTTCAAATACATAGTAAACAATTTTGTTGCGTGTAAAATGGTTTAAGCAATTATATGACTTCATAGAATCGAGTGCTTTGTTAGTAGCACATGTTACTAATTACAATACGTTGGGGGTGCATTTTACTCTCAACGCAAAGTTGAAAGATCTGCTGATTACAATTTATGACTCAATTAAAATTGCAAAATATTTACGCATGTGATTCCATAAAAATACCGAAAATTAAACAAAAAAATCTGAAGCACTTAATACAAGGCATAACCAAAAGTAGTATCATAATCCAAACGTGCCAAATGCTTCGTCATTTATTTTGTAGACAGATAGAAATTTAGCACAATCATTTTCTATAGAACTCTTCGAGCGCAATCCAGAACTCCAATCAAAACTCCTCTACGATAAAATTTTCATTTTCGGGTGCTTAGAAAAAAAAACGAAAATTTTTCTGATTTTTCGATTAAAAGGAAAAGTACGAATGTTTCGGGAAAATTTTACTAAGATTTTTTTTAGAACTCTTCGAGCCCTATCCAGAATTCCAATCAGAACTTCTCTACGGATACTACAATAAGAAAAAGACCGAACATTTTTTCAAATTTTTCGATTAAAATGAAAAGTATAAATATTTTGGAAAAATGCAGCCAGCATTTCCTTTAAAACTCTTAGAGCGCAATCCAGAACTCCAATCAATACTCCTCTACGATAAAATTTTTTTTTTTCGGATACTTAGAAATAAACCGAAAATTGTTCTGATTTTTCGATTAAAATGAAAAGTACGAATATTCTGGAAAAATGTTACTAGGATTTTTTTTAGAACTTTTCGAGCCCTATACGGAAGTCCAATCAGAACTCCTCTATGGATATTCCCTTTCGTATACTTAGTAAAAGACCGAAAATTTTTTAAAATTTTTCGATTAAAATGCAAAGTACAAATAAGTTGCAAAAATTTTACCTAACATTTTCTTTACAACTCTTCGAGCGCCAACTAGAACTCTAATCAGAACTCCTTTACAACAAAATTTTCACTTTCGGATACTAAAAAAAACCGAAAATTCTTCTGATTGTTCGATTAAAATGAAAAGTACGATTATTTTGGAAAAATGTTCCGAGGATTTTCTTTAGAACTTTTTGAGCCCTATAGGGAACTCCAATCAGAACTCCTTTACAACAAAATTTTCACTTTCGGATACTTAAAAAAAACCAAAAATTGTTCTGATTGTTCGATTAAAATGAAAAGTACGATTATTTTGGAAAAATGTTCCGAGGATTTTCTTTAGAACTTTTCGAACCCTATAGGGAACTCCAATCAGAACTCCTCTATGGATATTCCTTTTCGGATACTTAGTAAAAGATCGAAAATTTTTTCTAAAATTAAAAGTATTAAAAGTACAAATATTTTGCAAAAACTTTACTTAATATTTTCGTTAGAAATCTTCGAGCGCAACTTAGAACTCCAATCCAAAATCCTCAACGATAAAATTTTCATTTTCGGAGGATACTTAAAGAAAACCGAATTTTTTTTTGATTTTTCGCAAGAAATTTTATAACAAAAAATTATTTTCTGTAAAATTTAAACAAAAAAAAAAAAATAATAAAGAACTCCAGCACTCTTTCTGGTGAGCTCAAAACTGTTATCAGAACTCCTCTAAGTGAAAAACACGGCGCTGAGCAAAAAAAAAGTACACCTCTGATTTTTGGTTCAATTTTACAGAACTATTTCGAATTTTGTGAAACTATTCAAAACGGACCCAGAACTGTTAAAACAAATTTTTGGTTTTCGGCGCAATAGCATGAGTTCTTAAATGCCGACTTACACCAGAAGTGGACATGATCTATAGAAACTATCCATAGAAGTTTGCCGCCAAATTTTGAAATAGAATCTATAAGCAAGCCCGTATAAAATTGTATAGACTGAAAGCCACCAGGAAAAGAGGGAGGCAATCCAATTGGTCATCATATCCCAACGCTGATCTGTGTCTTCAACTTACCGGGCTTAATTCGAAGGAGCAAACAAAAATGCATCACTTCCACTTTCGAAGTCTTGGAAAGAGAACAAAGTACTCACAAATGAACGCATTCGATTGAGATGATTCATTTTGCAGTAACAGGTCAATACACTAATGTTCAATAGCTCAATCTTTCGTCACACTTTTATCAGTTCAGCCTTAGTATAAATTTTCATAATTAAACGATAATGCTTAAGTGCTCTAATTTCTATACAATCTAACCTGCTAAACCAATTTCAGGCTTTGTTTTGCAATGCATTCAAAATATCTAAAAACTATTTCTCATTGCCAGTTCGATTAAATTTTGTTCGCATTACCAGATCACTGCAGTTGTTATGAAATATATATTTATTTCAACAAATGAAAAAGTCATTAACACTCTATCCAACTAATTAGGGTCAGTTATAAATCTCGGTCTTTAGTATGTAAGTCTGCATCATATGCAAAAGTAAAAATATAAAATTTTTTACATTACATATTTTGAAATAATATTTTATAGGTTTTCATATGAAAAACTAGCCCAGAATTTTATGATACAAAAAAAATATATTTTAAAGTGTTCTATAAAATGCATTTTTGGTTATTTGTAGCGCATTCTAGCCGTTCGTTTATCTGTCTGCTTAAATGTTTAGGTATATGAATACCGCTTGGAATTATAAAATTAAAAGAACAAAAACAAAAAACGCATCACACAGTTGCTATTTTTAGTGGGTTAACAAGACATGAAAAATATATATAAACATTCATATATATATATAGAATAGGAAGAACAAGCCAACATCAATTAACGCCGGGAAGTTTTGACTAAAATGCATGCAAATTCAAAAGGCATGGCATATGCCAAGTTTTGTTTCCTATGATGGAGTCAGAATGAAAAAATTAAGAAAAAAAAGAATAAATGTTAAATTTTGAGCACAACTATTCTAAAAACCTTATAAATTCAAAAAATTTAATGAACCATGATAAATTATTGCAAAAATTGTGCTTTTGTTGTACTAAAGTCGAAAGTTAAAGGTCAAGCGTCAAAAACAAAAAACAACTGAGAAAACCACAAAAAGGTATTCATTGAAACAGCTGTTATTTTGTTGTCAAAACTGCAACAACCTCCAAAAAAATTACGTATATCTCCATATGGTTGCTTTAAATGTTGGTTTAAATGATTTGCAAACAAAACGGAGTCACTGAAGGCTAACCAGATTTTGCCAGACGACTTGAAGTCATTGTACAAATTGTAGTGTAGTTCAACCGCAAAAAAAAAAAACAAAATTCAACAACCCACATATTTTTAATTAACTCAGATTCGTCATTCAATTTAGCAAGAGTTTTTCTTTTTTTTTCACAAAATATCGATCCAACATAAAAACTATTTGTTGAAAACTACTGTTTAGTAAGTATGATGCATAGAAATCTCTTATAAGAGTGTTAAAAATTAAGTTTCGAAAAAGTTATTATTTGATATCGTTGAGTCAATTGCAAGCTATCCAATCTTTTCTTATAATTTTGTGGAGTGCTACAAAATAGCTCAAAACTTCATTTCTATTAAAGTTTGCAGACATTTTTTCCTTCCATTGAATAAACAGAATGGCGATCTATAAAATACTTAAAAGCAAAAATGTTTCCAAACTTCAGTAGTAATGGGGCTCTAAGCAGTCTTTTAGTACTCCTAAAAATTACAAAAAAAAGATAGGATAGTTTAAAATTGACTTAACGATATACAGGGTAGTTGGGAATCGGTAGAACACAGGAAAATGTTAGATTCCTGGGACCATTCTGAACAACTTTTCTAAATTCCATTTTCGAAATTCGAAAAACCAATGGAGTTATTGTATGTAGTTAGTCCATAAAAAGACAAAAGTATTGTCACAATATGAATTTGCTTTGTTAGAAATGGATGAAATTGGGCTCTGTTTTCATGAAAAGTTTTCTTGATGGTGTGAAATTAATGGCCAAAAAGTTCTCAAGTGAGCCACATAAGAATTTAAACATAAAAACGTTAAAAAAGCTTTCAAGAAATATAAATTTTTTGGAACAACTAGTAAAGATTTTGGAAAAAAAATTTTTCTAAAATATTAACATAGACCAGGGAATAAAATATATTTTTTTTTTTTCGGAACATTTTACTTTTATTATTGAACATCCCTATTTCAAATAAATAAAAATTAAAGCAACTTCTCAGCCTCTGAGTGAATTATACAAAATATGTGGGCACTCTCCACATGTCTAGGAACTATATCAAAAAAAAATTTGGGGTAATCGATATTGGTTCAAAAGTTATTAACAATATAGTTTGCTGCGCAATTCTTTTTTCATTAGTATAGAAAAACAAGGCATTTTACGAAAAAAGTGTATATGACATAAAATGCTTACAATAACACGTTCCACACGTATTCCTTAGACGATTCTAAGGATTTTATGCATGCGCTTTTCTGAATTGTTTTACAAAAATAAAATTTTTGGGTAACCCTTACGTTTCAGAGAAAAGATTATAATAAGAAAGTTTTAGCTAGTTGTATGAGCTTACTTAAAGTGTATTTGGTTTATAGGTCTTAAAAAGATTTCGCGAAGTTCTGGACCTTTAAATTCTTGTATTTCCTTTTTCAGCGACCTTTTCCAGTTGGTTTTGGGTCTACCACGTCCTCTACTGCTTTGTGGCTTCCACTCAAGAGCCTGGCGACAAACTTCGCTGTGTGGTTTCCGGAGAGTGTGACCAATCCATCTCCATTTGCGCAGCTTGACCTCATTTGCTATAGTCTTCTGATTGCTTTTTTGATGTAGATTGCCATTTGATATAGTGCGAGGCCACCAAACCTTTAGTATACGCCTTAAGCATTTGTTGACGAATACTTGCAGCTTGTTTGTTAGTTGTTCAGTAACAAGCCATATTTCGCACCCATTTTTTGACTTTGGCGGCCATTTAAGCATAAAAGTCCTATTATCACACTCTTTTATAATTTTTTTTTAGAATCTTCAATAAATTTTCCTCACTTGGGTAATGCATTTGTCATACCCATTTTCCATTTTAAGGTCAGAAAAAATACTTTTCAACAACAATCCGTTTGAAGGCTCCAGTAGACAAAGGACAGCGCGAACAGCGCGCACATCATATGTAGCGCAACGCATTTTTTTCCGACCTCAAATTAAAAAATTGGTTTGACAAATGTACTACCGAATTGAAGAAAATTTAACGAGAATTTCAAAAAAAAATTCATAGGACCTTTTACGTACTAAAATGGCCATTTCGCCATTTGATTGCGAATGATTGTAAATGGCATGGTAGATTCTAAAACAGTGCAGTAGTTTTGAAGACTAGGCTCATAGAAATGATCGATGGCCATTGATTTTATCGCAAATAGATAAACGCAAGGACCCTATTAAGATTTCCATATAATTATACGTGATTAAATAGGAAAAAAATTGAAATGGCTATTACTTTTGCATAATAACGATAAATTTAGCATTTAGCAAATCAATTATTTTGCATTTAGGATGCCATTTATGGAAATACCAGAGCTAAACTATAAAAATTATTATTATCGCTGACCTCAGCTTACATGATTTGTGATTATTAAAATACTTTCTTGACATATAATGATATTTTCTTGCTTTTCTATAGACCTTTTCATGCATTTTTATTAATTCTTTTTATATTTTTCAGTACTAGTCGAGGTTTTTGATACAATAGCCCAGGAAAATAAGACATTTTCTGCGAAAAAATTCCCAGTGGAAATTTTTCACTGGAATTGTCTTTATTTATGCATGATACACAAACTGTGAAAAGTCCATTGCAAAGTCGTGTGCGCATAAAAAGTTATTAAGGCTCAAAGGTCGCTAAAATCAGTTTTTTGCAAATATCTCGCTAATGCTAACTTTTACAGAAAAATGTTGGTCTCCAATTTTGTAGCACAGGAAATTTCCTACAAAAGTACGTTAAAAGTATTTGCGTACGACTTCTAGTTTACGAGATCACCCAATTTAAAAAGTTGTTAACAGTTATGATATGAAATACTACCTATGAGTTCATATTAAAATATCTTACTTTTTAAATTGCAATAACTCTTCAATGAGAAGTTGTACAAACAAAATTAAAATGCCGTTTGAAAGATAATTTAATTTTCTATATACCGTACAAAATTTTTTTTTCGAACGGCTCATGACCTTAAAAATATTCTTGAATAGCCGTTAAGGCTTCGAAATTACTGGTTTTTTAAGGATATCTGAGAATTGGTAAGTACTACGATAAAAAGTAATGGGACCAAATTTGTAGAGAATTACAAGATCTACAAAAAATAATCGATATGTGTACACATAGAAGTAACCGTTTAGAAGATATTCCAAAAAAACCCTTAAAATGCCAAAAAACCGGTTTCTATTGAATATCTTCTATACGGTTACTTCTATGTGCACACATATCGCTCATTTTTTGTAGATCTTGTAATTCACCACAAATTTGGTCCCAATACTTTTTATCGTAGTACTAACCAATTCGCAGATATCCTTAAAAAACCAGTAATTTCGAAGCCTTAACGGCTATTCAAGAATATTTTTAAGGTCATGAGCCGTTCGAAAAAAAAATTTTGTACGGTATATAGAAAATTAAATTATCTTTCAAACGGCATTTTAATTTTGTTTGTACAACTTCTCATTGAAGAGTTATTGCAATTTAAAAAGTAAGATATTTTAATATGAACTCATAGGTAGTATTTCATATCATAACTGTTAACAACTTTTTAAATTGGGTGATCTCGTAAACTAGAAGTCGTACGCAAATACTTTTAACGTACTTTTGTAGGAAATTTCCTGTGCTACAAAATTGGAGACCAACATTTTTCTGTAAAAGTTAGCATTAGCGAGATATTTGCAAAAAACTGATTTTAGCGACCTTTGAGCCTTAATAACTTTTTATGCGCACACGACTTTGCAATGGACTTTTCACAGTTTGTGTATCATGCATAAATAAAGACAATTCCGGTGAAAAATTTCCACTGGGAATTTTTTCGCACAGAAGCTCTTTTTTCGTCTTATTTTCCTGGGCTACAATATATTTAATGATTTTTGGAAATTTTTCGTATATACTTGTTTTCTTCGACTCTGCAGATTCAATTTTTTTTTTTATTTAAATTTGCAGTACTATTGTGATATGCAAGGCAAATTTCGTGAATGATTTCCCTTGTACTAAGGTCATATTTTAGTGAATTTACTGTATTTTTCATCCAGCACTTGGTTATAAACCATTCTGTCACTTAAGTTGATATATGTATGAATTTTGTAAGTTCCACTCATTGCCTTAACACTTTGATACACTTGACATTTGAGCAATTAGTCATTACGTCAACTTAACGAGCTGGTTAAAGTACTCGTAGTCTGTCTTCACATGAGAAATGCACGTAAATATGAAAACGAGTCTTTAAACCTACATAGAGTAGGTATGCACATATATATTTATAGATGAAACAACTAACTAAACAAAAGCGAGGGTATACCCTAAATTTTTTTTGTCAAATTTTGAAACGTGCATGAAACAGGTGGAAGATAAACATTTTAAAAAAGAGACATGCATAGTATTTTTTGGCTTCTATATACATCGTAATTCAATAGCAAAACAAAAATCCAAGAAGAAAAAACAAACACACACACATTGCGCAAATATTATCTTCCGGCTTTGTATACCGGTAACTATCTGGGACCACTTCAGGATATTTGTCAAAACTAGGCTTGCCAACTTCTGTTAAAATCTACATATGAAGACAATAAAAAAAACAACAAAAAACACATGCCGACTGCATGTTCATGCAGATTATGCTGTAAGAGTTTGAGTCTCATTACTTCCCATCCAGCACTTTGAAGAATAACTAAAGTCTGCATGACTCTTGAGAGCAGTGTGCTTAGTGCACATAAATAACTGTGCCAAGGAAAACGTAATAGAGTGGTGAGTATTTACAAGCATTTGCACATTGCACTAGCGAGCTAAGCGACCGGTGTTTGCATGCACTTCAGCAAAAAAAAAAATTCAAAAATATCAAATTTCCAATTTAAGTATTTTAATACTTGAGAGAGAACAAGATTTTTTCCATTTGCAGTACGAGTTTATTTTTAAAGAAGTGCATTTCCTAGTTTATTGTGCCATACTGGTGTATTGCTCGTATTAATTTCCAAGCATTATGTAATTATGTGTTCTTGAAAAAATATTCTTAAAGGAAGTGCAGCTGCATTTTGTTTTTCATCAGAAAGTACACAGCATACCCATACGGTGTATGGTGCATTAACAAGTGGCACTTCATGGCACACTTGGCGTAAACTGCTGTTAAAAGGTTTTCTATACGGCAGGATGTTAGTAAGATGCCTTTATAACTACGGTAACTATAGAGTAGACCAATCTTTTCTTTAAAGAGTTTGATATTTTGCTTTTGAGCATGAATCGGAAGTTGATGCATTCAATATCAAAATTATGTTTACTTAATGGTAATTGCATAATGGCAGTAATACTATAATAATACTTCAATGATTTTTTAAACATAATACACGAGACAAACAAAAGACCAATATCTTCATTATCATTGTGTCCGATCACAACTGCAGAAAAGACAAGGAAATAGTTTTACAATTTAGTCAGCTTACTTTTCAACTTACATATTAGGGTGATTTAAAAAATTAAAGTTGCTCGGAATTTCAACCTCAGGGCACCAACAATTTTTTTTTTTTTTTTGATGTAAATAAGAACCAAGTAAATTTTGTATGTAGCACCTATGAGGAAAAAGGCCAAAAAAAGATCCATCAAGTTTTCTGAAATGGACCAGAGTTTACATGGTGCTTATTTACATCAAAAGGAAACTTTCGGTATCTTGGGAACGGTATTTTAAGCAAGACTAATTTTTTCTATACAAGTTTAAACCAGTCTACTACTTATAGGGTAAGCACAGAAGAGGTGGCACCCCCAGGTAATATGGCACCCCTCTCAATTTCAATACTTGCAGATTTTATATCATTCAAATATGGACCCGCTTTAATTCAGCTGTGCGAGAGACATCGTGGTGAGTAGTTCATTTAACTGTTGTTGCAATAACTACTTGTGTGTGGGATTTTTAAGAAAATATTATATATCTAAACGATTGACTTTTATTTGCATATGGGCTAATCCTGCGTTGCGAACGTTACATTCGTACGCATATTTTTTAATCCTGAAGGCGCTCTGAATGTTAAATTTTTAATTTACCTGCAGTGGTATGTTACCATTTGAGAGTACTTTCAAAAGGCATTTAAAAACATTTCCTGGCTTTTATCAGTAACAATATAATCGTGCATAAAGTGCTGTTTGCACGTTACAAAAAACAGAAGTCGTTGTGGAGATCAATGTACATTTTCAAAATTTTTAACGAATTTTCCAGTATAAACAAAAAAAGCCAAATCCTCCAAAGAAAGAATAATGTTTGAGCTTATGGAAACTGCTTTTGATGGAATCAAAGAGTCCTTCGTTCGTACAAAAATGTAACTTTTGTGTGTTGCGCACGTTACGTTGCGAACGTTACAATTTTTATTTTATGTATATGCATAGACTAACGAAAATTGATGCAGCCTCTTTTCAACTAACTTAAACACATTATATTCGATTGATTTATTTGTGGAAAAGGTTGTAAAGGAGTGCAGTGCACACAAAAGTAAACTTTTTTCTTGGCACCGCATCTCACGGTAAAAATACGCTATTGCAGGTCAACCACTGGATCGATTTTTATGAAATTTGGAATGCCGGTGCGACACCCCTAAAGGCAAAATACGTTTCCGCGGCTAATTCGGTGCACCCATTTTTAGGAAACTCGGAATGGGGAATGCACCCTAAGAGAGCATTTTAAAAACCTTTAGTTATTTAGTGGGCAATACTACTCACCTAATGGCAAAATGAGCTATTACGGCAACTTTAAAATTTTTCTCTTGGTTGACCTTTTTTCGGATTTGCCCATATAAATATTTCAAAAGGCGGCAGAGCGGTGAGTATTTGATACAGTTTTATGCTGCATATATCAAAACAAACAAACGTGCGCAAGTGAAACGAAAAGGAGAAATAGCACCCAATCAATGTAGGTGATACGGTTCTAGTGCCATTTCTCCCTTTGCATGCTATAAGATATTTGGGAGTACAAGTATGAAGTTGTTGAACGTATAGTCACTCTAGAATCGCAGAATTTTAGCCAGGTAGGACCTTCAATAATTCCTTTTTCTTTTACCTGATTTATTTGAGGTTTTCTCTAAGTAACCTTGTGAAAACTTTGAATATAAGTGACATTACCCCGAAAAAGGTGGATAGTGCATAATAAACAATAATAAATGGCAAAAACTCTAACGTCTTCTGAAACTTGAATCGGAAAACAGAACCATTGCAACGTACGGAGGTTCCTAAGGAGAAGATTTATAAACGTAAGGTGGTGACTAGCTATACTGTTTCTGATAAAGGTGAAGAAAATAAAGATGAAGCATTGAATTTGTAAAAGACTTATCATTATGATTGGATCCAATACATACATGTGACCAAATCACATGAAACATGTACATCGTATACAAAAACGTAAAATTCTATCTACAAAAACTTAAAAGCCACTTAGAGTGGCGAATCACCCGTGATTTGGCACTTTATAGCATTTGTTTAAAATGAGGAAAAATTATATTTGCAATCATTATACCCTACACCCAGGGTATATTCACTTTGTCGTTCTGATTGCAACGCAGAGAAGGAGGCGTGGCAGATATAGAAAAGTATATATACTCTTCATCAGCGTCACCTCCTGAGTCGATTTAGCTATGTCCATCTGTCTGGCTGGCTAGATGGCTGGGTGTCTGTGCGTGGAAATAAATTTTTTGTGAAAACTGAGCTAGATAGTTCAATGAAATTTGGTATTCTGACTTCGTCGTCAAAGTTAGCTCGAGGGATTGCAAATGAGCAAAATTTGTTAACGGACACGCTTACCGCTTATTCAAAAATCATATTCAAAATGCAACTTTAGGAGTATTTTCAACGATAATGCAACCAAAATACACATTAATGCTAGGAATGGCTAGCGCAAGTTCTAAGCAAAAACTAGGCAAATTTGGACAAGAGGACGTGGCACCCCCATATAAGCAAAAGTTTCAAAACTCTATACTGAAAACGGTTTTTGAAACAATCGAACTAAATTTCACTCAGCCACAAGGAACTATAAATGCACGCTCTGAGCAAAAACTGGGTGAACTCGCACAAGAGGGCGTGGCACCTTCCATAAAAGCAAAAGCTTCAAAACGCTATACTGAAAACGTTTTTTGAAAGTATTCAACTAAACTTTACTCAGACACTAAGATCTATCAATGGAAGCTCTGAGCAGAAACTTAAATTCGTACAAGAGGGCGTGGCACCTTCTATATAAGAAAAATTTTCAAAATACTGCAGTGTAGGGAATTAAATGTTTGGCTAAAGGTAGCACCCTTACTAGTTTTTATTTTAGACGAAGTAGGTACTTTCTTTTGTTTGTAATTAATTGAAGAATAAATTCGTGTTTTGTTCCTCCAAAAATCTCTTTAAATTCTGGTTTTTTAGAAGTTCAACTAAAAAGGTGCCATATCTCCCGGGTTTACCTTGTAAGCATGTCAATTATATAATTTTAACAAACCTAATCCGATCCTACCCAAACATCATATCGTCTTGGAAACATATTGCTGGCTTCTAGATACACTTTTATCAGCAATTTTTACGGCTCAAGAGTATTGATAACCAAACTCAGTACTAGCACATTTTGTCAATGTATAAAAAATCTCATTGAAAGCTTTTATATTTTGCATAATCTGCAAGCAAGTGACGCAAATCTGCACAATTACTGACACAGTTGAACTCTTATCTGTGAGTGAATACGCATACGTAAAGCATTGAAGCGCAAAAGCACAGGTGCCCGTGGGCACAGACTCTGGGCATCACTGCTCTAGAGTTTTGGTACTCTCAAAAGCCACTTTTGTGTAATATTTTTCTGACTAAACGGTTCTAGTAATTGGATGTTTTTTTCAAAGTCTTTGTCTTTTCTGCAACATCTGCTAGCCAACGAGATTATTGAACACTTTCTATAACACGCAGCAGTAAAGCTGAAAGCTGTGCACACATTAAAAATTTCTCAGGCAACGTTCTAAGGGAATTGTAGAAAATCCACAATACTACAATCTTCAAAAACATTGTAATGAAAATGCGTTTTAAAAATAACTGAACTAAGTACATCATCACTCGATGTTGGGAACGGTGATTTCGATTTTACAACGTACAATAATTATGTCTCCAGTCGACACATAAAGCAGAATGATGATGCACAGCTGACTATTAAATTCTTGTAAATCATTTGAAAGTTTACGCTTCTGATGTGGAAAACCATATAGATTTTTACTGAATTTTGTGGAAGCAGAGCTGAAGATTCAAATTTGAGATTATATCACCAAATGACCTTATTTTGAGTTTTAGTCTTTTCTTACTTTCCAATCAAGAGAACTAGTAAGATTACTATCTCTGCCCTTGCTAGTATATTGTTTTGAAGTTAATGTCGTCTTCTTATCCGAATTCGCCTAGTTGTGATTCAGAGCTTGCGCAAACCACTACTAATAATTATGTCAAATTTTCATGCATTATCTGAAATATTACTCTTAGGGTAGAGTTTTGCCCGAGCAACTCCCAGTATATGTTTGTATATTTGAATTCTCCTGAATGAACTTTGATAGAGCAGCATCCCAAATTTTATCAAATTTTTGTGAGACCAATGAACATGGCATGTTGAATACCGGAGGTGATATGTCGTAAGAATACATATTCATTTCTATGCTTTATATTATTCCAAAGGCTCTCTTTTTGCATTATAAACAAAAGAAAAAAGTGAGTATACTCTCAGTGTGGGGCATTAAAAGGGGTGTATTGTGAGATTTTCCAAGATAATTTGTCACTAAAAGTGGGTGTTATATTTAAAATAGAAAAAAATCCCAAGTGAATATTGCTGTGATAAAAATTTATTAATTGCCTTGTTGATATTTTTAATGAAATTTCATTTCACTAAGAGTCTTATTATATTCATCATTATTTTCATTTTGGCAATACAGATAATTAATACGATTTTTAACTTCTAATTTTGTTACTATGCTGCATAGAACATCTGTGCTCTGTACTTAAAAATCGATCTATTGCATTTGCCATGATGTTATGTTTATTGTTTCTTCATCATTTTTAAATTATGTATTGTATGTACATTGTACATACTGCGTACAAATTGTACACATGTATTTGCCCCATTGACTCATTCGAAAGCAACTTGAACTTGTGTGTTTAATTTAATTTTATTAGCGTAATTTCGATGTTGAAATCATTAAACAACTGCTCATGTCTTTTGGAATCATCTACATGAAAACTTCCAATATGCCAAGCGCGTTATAATTTTTGGTACTTTGTCATCTGCTGATTAAACTTGTAGTTTTCTTAATCTCGTGGGTGCGATGAAAATGCAATTGCCAGACAGAACGTGGGGTATTTTCGTTTAGAGTTTTCCATAAAGCGTATTCTCAAGATTTATTTGTAAATAAATGTTTCTATGTATCATATGCTGTGCCGCATTTGTTTCTCGATGTTGTAATACTTTAAGCATAGAAGATGAATTGTACTTTTGTGGTTTCCGTTTTGCAATATTAAGAAACATCAAGAAGTATTAATGTTTGAATGATATTGATTTGAAGTTCCATTACTAAGTAAAGAGTTTTTCAATAGGGACGCTACAAAAGTAGACCGATAGGGACAGCAAACGACGCCATATTTTTTCCCGCTCTCTTGACATTTCTCTTCAGTAAGGTTTGCCATTTTATCATGGAAAGATTTACGAGCCAACAACGAGTAGAAATTATTAAAATTTACTACCGAAATTCGGAGTCTTCAGCGATGAGGCTCATTTCTGGCTGAATGGCTTCGTCAATAAGCAAAATATGCGTTATTGGTCAGGCAGCAATCCACACGTACTCCATGAGTTACCATTGCATCCCGAAAAAATTACGGTTTGGTGCAGTTTTAGGGCCGGCGGCGTCATTGGGCCGTACTTCTTCCGTGATGATCAAGACCGGCACGTTACTGTGAATGGGAATCGCTACCGATCAATGATAACCGAATATTTTTGGCCCGAATTGGATGATATGGACTTGGACAATATGTGGTTTCAACAGAACGGCGCCACAAGCCACCCAGCGAATGTCACAATCAATTTATTGAAAACCAAGTTTGATGAACGCGTTATCTCACCAAATGGTCCAGTGGATTGGCCGCCTCGGTCGTGCGATTTGACTCCGTTAGACTATTTCCAGTGGGGATACGTCAAGTCTATGGTCTATGCCAACAAGCCAGCGACGATTGATGAACTTCGTACGAATATCGATCGTGAAATTGCAGCAGTATCGGCCGATTTGTGCTTGAAAACTGTCGAAAATTGGGTTCAGCGTCTGGACTTCTGCAAACGTGCCCGTGGTGGCCATGCAAAAGAAATCGAGCTCCATACATAATGGCATCGAATGTACTTTCACAGGAATAAAGAATTTCATTGATATCCAAAACCGTTTTGTTTTATTTAAAAAAACTTTTGTAGCGCTCTTATTCAAAAACCCTTTAGAAAGATCTCAGGATTGCTATTTTAAGTATCAAATCGCTGAGTCAGCAAAAGGCTTCAGTTTTAGCAACGCTAACAGGCCTTTGTACCCCTACTAATCCTTCGACGCTGAATCCGAATCCGTGATCAGAATTGCTCAAACACCCTAATGATTTCGAGATATTTTTGCTGTAAAATGCAGAAAAAAGTATAAATTATTTGTTTCTTGATGACTACATCGATTCATAATCTACACATTAAACTATGCCTTTAAACTTTTTCAATTACTATCGAAAGTTTTGGTTCCACTATACTCGTACCATTTGAAACGGCAAATTACATCTAAAATGCAACTAGATGCTCATATCAACCTTCGTAAATGGATATGCATAGAAAGTACACTCCGGAAACCATGCAACGAAGTTTATCGTAGAAGACCAAAAGTCACATGGAAAACGTCGGTCAGAGAAAGAAATCCAAGGATCGGGAATGAGTTGAAAGCGAAAATCGCATGAGATTGAGATTGAGGCGTTCATTTTGATCCTATGCTCTCTTAGGAGTTAAAGGATTATTCATATTTAGACATAAGTACATTCCGAGATATTATCCATTGAACTGAAGATTTCTCAATTCCTTACAAAGGACTGACCATTTTATTTGTATTGAATTTGGATCAACCTTTTTTTTTCAAGTAACTAGAGCTTATTTTATTCCAGGTATTTTCCATATAATAAACTTTGGCAGAGCAGTAGGCCTTTAATTTAGAAAGTCCCTTAAAAATGAAAAAACCTTAGTATTTATTAGTAGATAACCAATTACTAAAGTTCAACTCAAGCTGAACTTAAATGCAAGTCAATAGTTGAAACGATGAAATACTTCCTGAATATTTAATTGATTTCAAAAGGCAAAAAAAGTCAAAACCAAACCAAACTAAACCTTCATCCCAAACTCTTAACTATACTAACTATGGTACTACAACTAGTCGCAGCCGAATGTGCAACTCATCGTTAATTTCAATGCGAACTAACTGAATTGTTACCAATTTTCTGTGCAACTCTGTAAACGATATCTCTGAATGGTACAACAGGCAACTACTCTCCACCGTTCGCTCACTCCAGTCATCTCTGAACAAACGCTAAAACAATTCGCTGAAATATTTTTTTTTTTTTTATTTTATTTCTATTTGGTTTCTTTTTGCAAAGTTTTCGCTAAATTTATTGTTATTTTGTTGTTCATTTATTTGCTAGGGTCTTTTTTTCTCTCTCTATTTTGTGTATCTACTTGTATTTAGTTTTATTTTATTAGCTTTTTATTATTATTTTTGGTTATACCAACTGAGATTTATTTTTTTTTTTTTCATTTTCGGTTTTTTTCACTATTTCCATACGTCATTATTTAAGTTCCCTATCGATTTATAATAAATTAACATTTAACAGCAACATTAATTTTTGCAAGATCATTAACAGAAAAGTTATACAACTTTTAATGATTTAAAATAATTAAATCTTTTATTTTCTACAACTAGTTAATAACATAGCGGTCTTGGTCTTGGGCACTAAGTCTGGGGCTTGGTCTTGAAATAATATCAGTGTTTTTCGTCTTGGTATTAAAAAAATTATTAAGACTCAAGACCAAGACTGATTTTGCTCGTCACAAGTGAATAAATACATATATATTTTTATGAGATATTTCTAATGATGTTTTCATTTTCAAACAGAGTATACTCGAAATATTCTAGTGGTCTTCCCAAATGGTTCAAGAATATATAGACTATTGGGTAGATATAGACGAGTTTTCACTCAATATTTTTACTTAACGATAATAGATGTAAGGGTTCATAATCATTGTGACAGCTGGCTGCAATAAAAGCTCTTTGATCGACCATCATTAAGTCAAAGCTTGTCAAAGAATGTAGAAAGAAACTATGTTGAATTTGTTTGACAAAATTACTCTCAACCCAAGCCATAGGAACATTAAACATTGAATACTCTTAAGACGCGTTTTTAGAGGTACCAGCTTAAGTGCCCCTGAAGATTGTCAATGATGATGACTGCTAGAACTTTCTTCAACTAGCCAATATAAGGAAGTATTCACTATTCTCATGCAATATTTCGTATTTAGTACATTCATAAATCTAGGTCTCGCGAACATATCATCGGGTTAAAACTACAACTAGACATCTAAGTACATTTTTATTGTTTTGTATGAGATTTTGAAGTTTTCTGCTTTCTATTCTTTATAAACATTTCAATAGACTGAGGTATAGATTAGGTTAGAGTGGCGGTAATTGAGTAGAGCAAACACCTCACATAGATTGACTAAGTCCATAGCATTACCACGAACTCTCTTCTGTTAGGAAAATAGCATTGTTCTGGCTTATCGAAGGTTCCAGTTTTTATGGTGAAAATCATTAGTTTTAATAGTGTTATTCCAGTTACCTCATTTATGAAGCCAAACATAGCCTGCACAGAGTAGCCATTCAGCTAGCGATGGGCAATGGCACATGACATGTTCCACCGTTTGTACTTCGTCAGGTTCGGAACAGTTTCTGCACACCAGTGTACGGTTAAAACACTGGGGCACAGAACCCAATGTTCTTATTCTTCATGTTTCTATAAACTTATCTAAAAACATCAAAAAATATAGATGTAGTTTTAACAGGACGATATGTACAGGAGCCATATTGATATTGCAAAGGTCACGGTAATTTTAACATAAAAATATTGCGTATTTCTTTTCAAACCTAACTGTAGAAGCTCCGGAAAATCAGGTGATAACGACACACTAACTGAGTATTCGGTTTTGGCGATCAGAAAGAATTATTTTCTAGGGAAGTGGATCTAGTCAGTTCTTCAATTGCTTACTTCTTTTGCGAGGACTGTTTCTTTAAGAGCACTGGAGGTCAAACTTATATAACATGAGATCTAATGTATATCAGCCAATGTAGACAACTAACCAATTCGTATTTTTTGTACTCTAAAAGTTCAATTTTATGATAAGTTTTACAAAGACCTTACAGGCAATTTGTCAAACAAAACTCCCTTTAGGCCCTCAAGTGTTCCCAAGGCTAAATTCATTTGTTTCTTGAATCAAATCAATGTATGTATAAACTCCTGTACTATATTTTCTATCTTATATTAATTATTAATTAATATATAAATATATATTGTATTTTTACAAAACTAGACATCAAAATCAAAAGTAAAGATTTCTGAATCTTGAAATGAAAAATTTCTTCAAAGAAAAAACCTACATTTCAAAGTATTTTGGACTTTTTGTTTCGAAGTCCTAAGAATTTGTTCATAAATTCTAAAAACATTTTTGTAATTTTGTTTTTGTTTCACATAAAGTATTGAACAGAAAGCTTGGGAAAAACCAATTTTAAGATTTTTGGAAATTTGAATTTTAATGGTGTCGTTTTAGAGTTTTCTAGTTAAAGCAAGTGGTAGATCAAACCAAGATAAATATCATAGGCCACCATTGCCAAAAATAATAGCTTAGGAATTATCTAGTTATATCATTCAAGTGACGATTTAATTAATGCATTGGTAATGTAAATTATAGGGCCTTATCATAAATATAGTAAATATTCTCGAGAATTTTTTTCTCAGGCTGCCTTGAAGTCTCCCTTGCAGTCTGAGAAAAAATTCTCGAGAATGTTAATTCATGATAAGGTTTATTATCTGTTCCAAAAAATAATTTAAAATATTAATTGAAATTATAGCTGTGTGCCAAAGTAATTTCACAAATTCTTCACATAAGACATTATATAACATTTTGTTAATTTTAATTAAATGATTAATGCTAATTTTCATAGTTCAAAGGTTTGATGTTGATTTTTTTTTTTTTTTTTTTTTTTTTAATCTCACATTGATAGATACTTCAGGCTAGGTCTTTTATAAGTAATTGGCATATGATTTAAAGTCTACATTTGTTATTATACACTCAAATATATATTTAACATTTGCAAAAAATTAATAGTCAACTTTTTTGAAACTTCAATTAATTTTCGCACAACTAATTAACATTTAAATAAAAAGAAAAAGAACTGCGAGGTATTTTTTTAATAAATACTTGCATGTTTATAGCAACAATTTGAAAATCAACAACAATAAATAAAATATTTCTAACAATAAAGTGCATATTTTCAGCAAAAAGACAATAAAAAAAATTCACACGTCATAGTTTACAGGAAATAATTAAAGTAAAACTAAACTATAGATATAATTAACAATTTCACACCATCAGAAAATTGAATAAAATTTATAGTCAAAAGACATATAGCTTCAGAAAACAAATAAAAACTAGAAGGATTTGCTTGAGAAATATAAAAACAAATAGAATCGAATTAGAAATTGCAGCTGAGGTTAGGTTAGGTTAGAGTGGCGGTTTAGCGATGCAAGCTAAAACCTAAGTAGCACTAAAAGTGCCATTTTAATACCACAAAAGTGACTCGACAGACTGGTATAAGTGTATGTGAAAATTTTAATCACCTAACTAACGATATCTATATCCAGTTAGTCCTATTAAGGTAATTGAGCAGCGAGCCAATTTCAATGTCGGCAATTTCCCTGAGTGTATTGAAGAAAGGCTTTCCCAGTGATGTAAGTCTAACTCTAGCCAGAGCTGGGCAGTCACAGAGAAAGTGTTCAAGAGATTCTTGCTCGCTTGCAACTAAGCAACTCCGACAAAAGGGGTTGAAAGGGATGCCTAGTTTTTCAGCATGCTTGCCGATGGCCCAGTGTCCAGTGCAAACTGCGGTAATTCTTGCTATATTAATACGGTTATTAGCAAGTAAATCAGTAGTTTTTGAATTGCTATATGAAGGCCAGATTGACCTGGATATCCTACATGTAGTCAATGCTTTCCAATTAGTGTTCGCCTCGGTTAAGTAAAAAGAGAAGATCCTCTTCTTTACTATACCTAGCGGAGTATGTACCCGCACCGCACTGGTGACGTTAAGGGAGGAACCGTGCCTAGCAAGTTCGTCAGCCTTTTCGTTGCCCTCGATGTCCCTATGGCCTGGAACCCAAACGAGAGCAATAGCAAACCGACGCCCGAGCCTGACTATCTCCTTCTTGCAGTCCCCCACCAATTTTGACCTTATTATTGCTGAATTCAGTGCTTTGATAGCTGCCTGACTGTCTGAGGTTAGGGATGTACAAATTATTCGAAACTTAAAACAAATCGGTAATGAATGAATTTTCCCGTTTGTATTTTTTTATTAAAGGTTTTCTACTCAAAGATAAACCTTTTCATATCACGTTGGTCTTTTTTTAAATCAAGTTAAACTTTTACCAAATCAAAATAAACCATTTCCAAATCAAAATCACCTTGTTTAACCCCCTCCACATTTTGGAAGAAGTTTGGTAGTTGCAATATTGATCTATAAAGCAAGTTTCACAACGATAAGTTCATTTTTTGTAAAGTTTAATTTGATAGGAAAAAAGTTTGTTTTGATTTGGATTTGATTTATATGAATATGACATTTTTTATATGACTCTCTATGTAAATAGAGCCATAGGAACAATTCTCCCGTAACGGAAATCATGCCATATGCTCTGCCTAGGGATAACCGGAGAATCATTGTACCAGTACGAGGCATGTATGTTTTTTTGTTACCTCTGCCATACGGAAAATTCTAAGGGCAACTTACAATGTCAATGTGAACAAAAATAGAAATAAATTATTAAATTAAATAGTAAATGAATTTTCAAAACTGTAGGCAATCGATTCATTAGAACATCAACCAAAGCAATTAACAGAAGCTACTGTAGTTTTACGAATCATACGTACAACTAACAAAGTTTTTATTGGCTACAAAGTTTTCTGTGCGTAAAAAACTTTTCCCTTGAATACATAATATTTCAAGACCTGTGAAAAACAACCAGCTAATCGTGCCTACATAGTACAGTAGTCCTTTTTTAGAACATTTATCATGAAAAAAGGTAATTGGCTTTTATTATAAGTAGTATCATTGAGAGTGATGGACATATTCTGGCCACGGAATCGCACTCTATACTGAAAATTACTTGATAAATGCATAGATATTGAGTTTTCAATGTTTTTTGATTATTATATGGAAGTTTGGAGGTGCCTCACCTATTTGAGTTCAAAGAAATATGTCAAAATCCTAAAATTATGTACCGATTCTGATCTCGGAGTCGAACTCTATGCAGAAAATTAATAGATAAATGCACAGATATTGAGTTTTAAATGTTTTTGTTATTGTTTGGATGTTTGAAGATGCCTCATCTATTTGAATTCACATAAATATCTCAAAGTCCTGTTGTGATAGACCAATTCTGGAAACGGAATCATGCTCTATACAGAAAATTACTTGATAAATGCACAGATATTTAGTCTCAAATGTTTTATTGTTATTATTTGCGAATTTAGAGGTGCCTCACCTATCTGTATTGAAACAAATATCTCAAAATCCTGACGTTATAGACCGATTCTGATCTCGGAGTCAGATAAAGTCGGATAAAGATGGGGAATGTGTACAAAGGACAGACAAGTAAATACCATACAAACAAAAGTATTGTATTCAATATTACTTGCATGTATAGCACTTGAATAGTATATGCACAGCAAAAATTTGACTTTAATTTTAAAACCCAAACAATGCCAAAAAAAATATTAATTTTAAACTATTTTGGAATGAATTTCATACTTTTCTGGTATAAATTTCAAACTTTTTTTGGAAAAAAAAGGCATTTAATTCAAAAAAGTTGAAAATGCTTACATATCAGAGAGGGACTTAGGAAGTTTTGATATTTAATGGCACATATCTAATATGTTGAAACGTATAAAATAATTAAAGCAAAATAAAAGTATAATATGCATGCAAAATAAAAATTAAATAAAATGCTTACAGTAAGTAGTTGGGAAATTCCAATTAGCAGTTGGTAGCTGTAGTACTTCTTAAGAAACAAATTTCTTTGGGGTGACGACTTCACTGGCAATTTAATTTTTTCCGCTCTTTCCAAAAACTTTTATATATTTTGATGTGTCGACAAAAACACAAAAAAGTGCGCAGTTTTAATAAAATTATAATGAACTAAAATTTTTTTTTTTTTTAAGTAAAAAGGTTGTATTTTTTTTTTTTTTTTTTTTTTTTGTTATACGAATTTTTTTTTTTAACTTGTTTTACTGCACTTCGGGCAACAACACAAAACAAACTCAAATTGCACTAATACAAACAAATACAATACAAGTAACAATGTATGTATGAACACTAAGGTAACACGATGTGGAAGAGACCGAACATATAAAACAACACTTTTGCAGGGAAACAGGTAGTTTGTTGCTTCTTCGTTTTTTGTTTTATTATTTTTTGTTTTCGCTGTTTACTACTTTATTTTACTTTATTTATACATAGATGTATTTTTTTATACAACTTTTTTACAATTTGTTTTTTTATATTTTAATTTTTTTCTTTTTTCTTTTATTTAAACTTTAGTTTTATATTTTAATTTGTGTTTGAGTTACTTTTAATTACAACTAATTTTCTTTTTTAATTTTTTGTTTGATTTTGTTTTAATCTTTTTCATACTAAAATTGACTTTCACTACATTTAATTTATTTAATAGCCCATTTTGTTCAATTTTTATTTTTATTTATTTTAAGTTGATTTAACTTCCGGTTTTGTTCGGAATTTTTTGATTTAATAAAACACTTTTTTTTTTAAATTCCTTTATTATTGTGCGTGCAATTTCCCTTTTTTTAATTTTTATTTTTTTGTCTTTCACCAATTGGTAACGTTAGCAACGACGACGACGGGTTTTTTTCTTTACGCTATTCCGCTTTTTTAAACTCTAATGTTACGTTGATGTACGGCCCAGAAATCAAATTAAAAAAAAATAAAAAAACTTTCAAACATAAAAAAATTTAACCGCACTAACACGTTGCACGTTAAACTTGGCGCAGTAGAACCGCATTGAAACGACAGACAGCGTCAACTGAGCGCGCGGTCTTCTCATGGAACAGCTATCAACCTCCGCAATGTCTCTGTGTACACTTGGCTATTGTTGGTTGACTCACACCGAAGAAAACAATTTGGAAATCGGTTTTTATCTTTCTTCGTTTTAACCAAAAACAATAACAACATGCAATGTGCGAGAGCAATAAATTGTGTGTGTGAAAAAAGAGCACATAACCAGTAATGAGTACCAAGTCTGGTAGTGTATTGCATTTGTTGTTGGCTGTATTGTTATTGTTGTGTGTCTGGTTAAAATTGTTGGTAATCGTTGACAGGTAATATAGCGACTATGTGGTTGGATATCTCGTAAAAATGCACTAATGCTCTTCAGCGCGAGAGAGTGAGGGTGCATCTCTCTCTCAGCGCTTTTGAATTGGTAAAATGCATCTGATTTACATATTTGTTTAGTTTAAGGCTGGTCAAAATGACGTCAGTAAACTTCATGGAATTCCGGTAGTAGAAACTTTGTATCTATTGTTGCCACCAATTTTTGAAGTTTACATAATTCCACTGACTAAAACGCACTAGATATTTTTAAACCACTATTACACTTTTGCAAACAATTTGTCACAAATTTTCAAGATATTTTATAGTCAAGTTCCGCAACTTTCCGGTGTGCGTGGTTTTACCTTGACTTTGGAAAGTTTGTAATCTGTGCTGATGCATTTTACACATGTACCAAATCTCAGCAATGTGTTTGTTTCAGAGACATGATAAATTGTGTCGTTGGGGGCGTGGCACCGCCTATTTTCCAGTGAACATTATTTGTCCTGATGCTCTTTACACATGTACCAAATTTCATATATGATGAATGATGGAGGCGTGGCACCGCCCACTTTTCGATTGAAGATTATTTTTATACATATAAATATGACCTAGCATTTTTCGATACTACTCACTGAAAATTTTAATATTATCGTTTGATTAGTTTCCGAGTCCATATGGAACAAATATACAAACAAACAATATACCAACTCTATATAGTAGCCCAACGGGAAGAAAGGAAGCTGCTTCCAAGAAGAGCGCAATAGAAGCACATCATTCGTAGCATACAAAATTTTTCAAATTCAAATTTTTTTTTATTGCTGTTAAAAGTTAATAAATCTACCAAAAGTTACAGAAAAAATTTAATTTTTGTGGTGTAACTTAAAACTTTGTAAACCTTCCATATGCTTCCAAATGTGTGCTTCCACTCAACTTCCACGGAAGCGTATTTGAAGCGTATTTCATGTGCTTCCAAAGATGTGCATCTCCGCTAGGACATGCTGTGTTGAAAAAGATAAACAGTGCGAACAGCACTGGATCAGCTTCTTGCTTCCCTAGACGCGCAACTGAAGTCGTTTCAACGCGCTTCCGTTTCCCGTTGGGAGATTTATAAGTAGTAATGAGCAAAGCTACCCAAAGGGAAAAAAAGGGAAAGGCGTTCATAAGCACTATTACTCAGCACGAAGCTTCTTTTCATTTTAATATTGCATGTTCTAGGGCGAAAGCGCTTACCTCTGCATTACAAAAAAAAAGCTTTCGAAGCGCTTTTTCTCTTCATAAAATAAAATATTTAAAAAAATGTCCACTCGCATCGGGAGTCGAACTCCAAACAAATTGCTGATAGACAAACGCTCTATCACATCAGCTAAGGCTTGCGCGCGATGAAACTAGTGCACACATTATGGCTTGTTAATTGTTCAAATTCAAAAAATTCAAAAAAATGTTAATCAAGTTGCCTTTAGTAAATGTACAAATCTTCATTTTACTTTTCTTACTTATTCGTTTATTTATGGCTTCACCATGAGCTGCGAAATAGAAGTGCGTGAAAAAATTTGTAAAATATTTACCGAAAATCCAGATTGGACTTTCAAGGCAATTGCTAGAAAAGCTAAGGTTTTGCGGAATACCGTTTCGCGTGTTATTAAAACCTATAAAGAACGTCTGACCGTTAGTAGAAAGCAAGAAAGTGGAAAAAAGAAAGGTTTTGATAATTCTAATTCTGCCAAGAAGGTGATAGCTTTTCTTAAGAAAAATCCCAATATATCGGAAAGAAAATACTCTGAGGCCTTTGCCAGAAAAGTTAAAAAGGAGGAAGGACTTAAGTCATTTAAAGTCCAGAAAAATCCGGACAGAAATTCCAAAAAGAACGTTGAGGCAAAAAAACGAGCCAAAATACTTTACCGAGAATTTATTAAAAAATTTTACTGTTGCATTATGGACGATGAGTACTTGGTGACTTTTCGCAGCTTCCAGGTATCGACTTTTATGTTGTAGATCATAGAGGAAATGTTCAAGAAGAATATAAGACCCAAAAAAAGACGAAGTTTCCAAAGAAGTTTTTGGTATGCCAGGCAATCTGCAGCTGCGATAGGCGAAGCAGTTCATTTGTTTCAACTGGGACGGTTAACACCGAAATATACATCCAGATGTGCTTGCAAAAATGTTTTTTACCATGCGGTCTCAACTTTGTTTTGGCTTCATGCCATTACAGCAAATCTGCAGCTAAATGGTATGAAAAGAACAATATAGAATTTGTACCTAGATATGCAAATCCTCCCAACTGCTCGGAGCTCGGACCCATCGAAAGATATTGGGCTCTGATAAAAAGGATTATGAAGAACACAAAACGGGTTACTGAAAACACCAAACATTTTTCAAGAAAATTGTTAGTGTCAAGTAAACAAACCTCTGAAGATACGGTTAAATGTATAATGGGAGGTGGTTCAGAAAAAATCAATTTATTCATAATAAACCAATTTGTAATAAAAGTAAACATTAATGAGATTTCAACCAGTTTAAAAGTTATTTGAGTTAATTCGTGCACTAATTTCATCGTGCGCAAGTATTACACCCCTCTAGGACCACAGACTTTTCTGAAACTAGTTTCCGAACTACTCCATGGGGGAAGCCGACTAGTCCAAATTCTGGTCTCATCACATAAAAATTTCTATTTACGTTTTACAATGTTTGTCATTGGGCGTAACCAATTGTCTCCATATGCATTACATTTGGACCAGAAAAGGGTCAATTGTCTCCTTATGCATTACATTCGGACCAGTAAAAGGCCAATTTTTTATTTCAAAGAACTTAATTTAATATACAAATTTTACACAAAAACGTCAAAGGGTTTCATGGACGAATGTGCTAAAGAGTTTGTTAAATATTTCTGAGCATTGTGTTCCGGGTTCAAATCTCGGTGTGGATGAAATTTTTTTTATAAATTTTTTTATTTTTTTATACCTCGGCTATGTTGGACACATGTTTCATTTTCCGCTAAGAATACTCTTCAGACAAATTGTGTACAATTAAAGGAAATTTAAAAATTGGAATTGAAAATCACCGAGTGGATGATTTGAACCAGGGTCTCCCCACGCAGCGCAAGTCATTAGACCGATACACTATCGTTTGCTCTTATTCACAGTCGACGTACTGCACAATGTACAATGAACATACAGTAACGTTATATTTCAATGAAACAATCGATACACAATTGGACCACTTTTGGTACTAATGACGGATAATGCATTACATTCGGACCATTTTTGATACAAATAATAACACAGGCCCACAAAAAAAAAAGTACCATGCGCGAAAGATCAGACCGCCTGAACTTTATGTTTTCGGAGTCGCTGAATCCGAATATGGTGCCAGAATAGAGAAGTTGGTTCGCGTTTTTTCAGAAATCAACAATTATGCTGAAAAATTTGAGATTTTTTTCAGCATTATTTTCAATTTGTGAAAAAACTCGAAGCAACTCCGCTATTCTGACACCATATTCGGACTCAGCGACCCCGAAAACATAAAGTTCAGGTGGTCCTGTGCACAGGCCAAAAAAATAAATAAAAGTACCCTGCGCGAAAGATTAGACCACCGGAACTTTATATTTTCGGGGTCGCTGAATCCGAATATGGTGCCAGATTAGCGAAGTTGGTTTGCGTTTTTTCAGAAATCAGGAAAAATCTCTAATTTCAGCATTATTGTTGATTTCTGAAAAAACGCGAGCCAACTTCGCTATTCTGGCACCATATTCGGATTCAGCGACCCCGAAAACATAAAGTTCAGGTGGTCTGATCTTTCGCGCATGGTACTTTTTTTTTTGTGGGCGTGTGTAATTTCAGAGAATTTATTCTAGTTTTAGGTAAAGTTCGTTTTGGTCTTCTTACAAAATAACTGGACCAAAGAACCGACTTTATTGACCTTTGGGCAATATAACAAAAAGAAGTACTTTAAACTACGAATTTCGAATTCAATGATAGCACTTTCGTAGTATTAACGAAATTCGTATGTACGAAGAATTCAGTGATAGGCCTGATTATGTTTCACAGGGCACTAAGAACTACTGTTTAGGTATATGAAAAACAAGTGAAAATCATTCAAAGTTTTTGACACAAAACCCGTAATTTTTTAAAGAAAACTAGCATTTTTCAAAGAAAAAAAGAAAAGAAAGTTAACATAGAACTCTACAACTTTTTCAAAAAAGCTTATTGTTTCTAGCACTTGAATGTTTGTGGATTATTTGAACCAAAGCCGTGAGGGACTTTAATCGCCCAAAAGTTATTTTTTTAAAATCCCGGTTATAACCCTTTTTCGAAATTTAGACATGTATTCATCATTGCATTAAAGGGTAAAATCTTTTAGGTCGACAATCCCATTTTTTTTAGAAATAATTAAAACAAATCGGTTTTCAAAAATAGTCAACGATTCAACAAACCAAATAAATTTTTTTCTTTTTCGTTGAAAAAATGTTTTGCTTTATTCATGATTCAATTATTAGAGGTTATCGCAGCTTGTATAAATTTAAGAGACAACAACAACAACCAAATAGATTTATAATTTCAGAACAAAATAATAACCATTCTTCTGAGCAAAGAGGGACGTTTTATTAATGCGTTTACCTTGTAATTATTGTATCATGTTTTTATTAACATACAATTTTTGTGACCGAAAATCAAAAATATAATAATCCATTGAAATAGTTTAGACGTTTATGACATGTCATTAGTAAAAATATTATTTCCTAAAACTTCTCTAAATGAAATCTTGCAACCCTTTATCTTTCCTTTTCACAACAACGCCGCTATAAAGTACTTAGCGCTTAATCCCAAAAGTAACCATAAACCTGTTTGTTTCGAGAGAAGAATTTTTGTTTTTGATCAGTGACCTATATATTGAAATTCCTTAAATATTAAATGCGCAAATTTACCTGTTAACAGAAACTGGAAACTTTTCAGTTGGTTCTTGTAATGGAATTTATTTAATGTAGGTTATTCCTCCTTTTCATATGCTTTCTTTTTTTTTTTTTTTTTTGTGTGTTGTCTTTCTAGAAGGAATAAGTAATTGCACTGTGTTGCTGCAGATGAAACCAGTTTTTTGTTTAAATTTTTAGTATTAAGCTTCCAAATTTATGTACATATGTACACACGTTTTTTGTTATGGAAACCAATAATATATTTTACAAAATAAATTTGGTTTTAAATAACAATTTTTAAATTAGCTAAAACAATTAATTTATCATAATACAACTACAACTCGCCAAAGTTTTGTTTTTAACTCTGAACTATTTTAATTTCTTGTATTAATTTCTTTGCGTCTGCATCCGCATCTGTTATTGTCGATTTACTTGATATTCCCAATGAGAATTTATCTTTCTTTATCTCTTTTGAATCTTTTGTTAAAATTATTGATGATGATTCTTTATTTTTTATTTCGACTGGCGGTGCGACCTTAAATATTGTTTCCTTTATAATTTCTGCTGATTCAACTTGGATATCCTCTTTTGGCTTTGTATTTACCGTAGACGTCGCTTCATTTGCTTGGTTTTCCATTAGCATTTCTGTTCTAAATTCACGATAAGCCGGTGAAAATTGACCACCCAAACCCATCTTCTGTTTTACTTCTTGCATTGTTTCAGAGGCGCAGAGTCGTGCCTTTTCTGCACCCTTCTCTAGCAAATGCACAAGATCTAAACGTTTACTTAAATGTTTATTTATTTTAATGCGAATTGGTTTAAAATGCTCTACTACTGCATCGGCAACACGCAGTTTAAACTGTCCCGTATTCAAAGTTGTAGCCTCTTCACAAATTTGTTTAGGAGTTTTTCCCGTAACCAATGAATAAATGCTAACAAGATTGCTAACACCAGGTCGTAACTCAGGATCAAAGGTAATATCGGATGTAAAGTCGGTGACGGCTTTTTTAATTTTATCAACAATTACTTCAGGTTCATCGGTTATATGAATAGTAGCCCTAGTATCAGCATCAGACTTTGACATTTTTTTGGCGGGTTCACGAAGAGAACGTATGCGTGCTGCATGCTTGTCCTCAATGACGGCATGGCAAATAGGGAAGGTACTGCCATAGTAGGTGTTGAAATTTTTCGCCAATTGTTGTGCTAATTGAATATGTTGAACTTGATCTTCACCGACCGGAACATGCGTTGTCCTGGAAATAGAAGAAAAAGATATTTTTAGGTACTGAATTTGAAAACGTAATAGTAATTCTTTGAAAAAAAAAATTAATATAAAAATAAAACTCACTATGTACTTGCAACTTACTTATAAAGCAATATATCAGCTGCTTGCAATACAGGATAAACAAACAATCCTAATGGTATGTCTTTCATTACACGCGTTTTCTCTTTATATTGCGGTAGGTGACCAAGTCGCGCCATTGTGCTGAGACAACCTAGAATCCAGCAGAGTTCACTATGTTCCTTAACAGCTGACTGAACAAAAACTGTTGAGAGATCAGGGTCGATACCACAGCCAAACATTGTGGCAGCCATTTGAAGAATGTTCTCGCGCAAGAGATCGGGACTCTAGAAAAAAAGAATGGTTTTCAGAATATCATTTCAATGGAATATAAATATACCTATTGTAAGATATAAAATATATAAAAAAAACTCAGGCATTTTAGAAGAAAAAATAAATTAGAGCTCATTTTTTGAGAGGGAGTATTTGCAACCGTAAATATTTCGCATATGTTTAACGGAAATATGCATTCAAACAAGGACACATTTTTTCCAATTTTCTTCTAACTTTCACAAAAATTAGTATGCAGCTCTGGTATTTTCCATTTCACTTTGACGTGTTTTTATTTCTCTTGTGCTAATGCTTTTACAAGACTTGAGCGAGTCCTCTTGGACATATAGTATATTAACATTAGGGGTCTGCACAAGACGTCTTGTAGGTGTTTCATGACACGTTATGTCTTGTGCCCACTTTTTTTAACTCCAATTTTCTAGTTCTGAGGTAATTCAGTTTAAAAATTTTAATTTGCACTTATTTTCGAATTTTCTTGTTTTTATACCCTACACCAAGGGTATATTCACTTTGTTCATCCGTTTGTAACGCAGAGAAGGAGGCGTGGCAGATATAGAAAAGTATATATATTCTTGATCAGCGTCACCTCTTGAGTCGATATAGCCATGTCCGTTTGTTTGGCTGGCTGGGTGGCTGTATGTTGAAATACACTTTTTGGGAAAACTGAGCAAGATAATTCAATGAAATTTGGTACACTGCCTCCGTCGTTAAAGATAGCTCGTGGAATTGAAAATGAGCAAAATCGGTCAACGGACACGCCCACCGCCCATACGAAATATATATTCAAAATACAATTTTAGGAGTATTTTTCACGACAATGCAACCAAAATACACTTAAATACTTCACATTGTAAGTGTAAGCTCTAAAAAAAAACTGAGCGAATTCGGACAAGAGGGCGTGGTACCTCCCATATAAGCAAAAGCTTCAAAACGTTATACTGAAATCGTTTTTTGAGATATTCAAACCCAATTTGACTCAGACACTATGAATTATTAATGAAAGCTCCCAACAAAAAATGGGTGAAATCGGACAAGGGGGCGTTGCACCTCCCATATAAGAAAATGTTTCAAAATGCTATACTGAAAGAGTTTTTGAGATAATCCATCCAAATTTCACTCAGACACTAAAAACTATAAATGCAAGCTCTGTACAAAAAATGAGTGAACACGGACAAGAGGGCGTGGCACTTCCCATACAAGCAAAATTTTTAAAATACTGCAGTGTAGGGTATTTATCTTTTGGCCAGGCCAAAAGTTACACCCTTACTAGTTTTCTTATTGTTTTGCAATGGTGTAACTCTCTGGATGGACAAAACTGTGCACAAAACCAGGAAGAATATGATAGGTCACTTATCCCAAGATATCTCTGAAAATATTTAACACACATGAATGAGATTTGATACATGTCTACAGAGCGCTAGGACAAATAATGTTCACTGAGAAAATGGGCGACGTTACGCCCAAAAAAAAAAAATCATGATTTATGAGATTTGGTGCACATGTAAAATGGATAGGGACAAATAACATCCTTCGGTGTTGCCATGTCAACTAAACAAGATATGATGAACCAACATTCACTGGGAAATCCTGATTTTTTGAAAGATTTTCAATTTAAAATTTGTATGGTGGAAAAAAATGTACCGTGCGACCCTGTATGTGTATGTATGTATTCTTCTTTAAATATAAATAATTTTTGGGTAAAATCAAAACAATTTTTAAGAGACATATCAATGCACAACATACTAAAATTAGCCACATTAAAATATTGGCTCAGGTTTCCCTGAAATCGTCGTTTCAATTGTTGGCCACGAAACTACTTCTGCTTGTGTCCCATGCAACCGCCTTGGCAACTATCTTGAAAACGAAGTTAAGCATATTGTCAAAATAAAAATCCGTCAAAATAAAAATCCATTTTTAGAAATCCGTTTTATTTTGACTTTTTTTTACTTCAAATGTGTTTGACGGTCACGTGCGACACCATGGAAATGAACATATCATACGATCGCGCTTGCTTCTTTGGTTGAACTCGCCAAAAATGCTTACAACCAAAGGCGCTTTGCAAGAAAAGTATAATATATAAAAGATGCATAGCAAGGGAAAAAACAATAAAAATTAGAGCTTTTGCATGTGCTGCATTTAATGATTTGCTGTGATTCTCGTCTAATCTATACAAAAAGCTAAGTAAAGCGAGTTTGTCGAGTTTTTCGGTTGTGAGTAAATTAGTCTGACGATACTCATTGGTAAATATCTGTTAAGTTTACTCCGATCTATTTTTGGCCATCAGAAGATCCGGATATAGCTTTTAGAAAACCCGGTATAACTTGGAAACCCTTGGATGGATTACAAAAAGATTGATGGAAAATTATAAGCTATAAAACTATCGTACAAAAGTTTTTAATTTTTGATACTATATAAATTTATGAGTCAGGCTCGAATTCGCTGTTGAAAAATTGGTGAATAAATTCTTACAATAAATGTCAAATATTCTTTGCAAAAACTATTGCCTTAACCTCACATTTTTCTCTTCCAAAAAAAAATGTTTGCGGTTGCACCAGACAGTCACATAAAATATTCTCGACAATGATCATTCATAATAAAGGTTAATGTATACATACTTTAGATTGATTAATTTCCTTGAATTAAACTGAGCCATCCTTGAATTCAAGGAATTACATCACTAAACTGCATAAAATTGATCCAAAACATGCACTTTTATATAAACAACCAACGTATTAAGTAGTTAACGATTATATTCTGCATCATTTTTCACGTATAGTTCAGGATATTAATCAAAGGTTTAGCTTTTGCATAAAAAATTTCATTAATTCATTAAACATTGTCCTTTCCATCAGTTTTAAACTTTTGGCAAAGTGCAATACTAGAGAATATTTTCCATTTTCTTCTACGTTAACTAAATTGCTGTCGTTTGCAGTTCTGTGAGATAAGTTTCCGAGTTAACAAAAATGGCACAAAAAAAAGTAACTTAAAGTGAGTAGAGTTCTAAACAATAATTTTGTACATCCAAAACAATACAAAATGTGAATTAAAATTCAAAATAAAAAATTTAAAACTTAGCTACCTACACAAATCAATATGGAAATTTATAAATGTCATCATACCTGCGGTAATGTTATAGAATGCATATCCACAATGCAGTAAGTGACTTTTTGCCTTTCATTCTGCAAATCAGTCCACTTCCTTACTGCACCAAGATAGTTACCTAAATGAAGTGCACCAGTAGGCTGAATACCAGAGAAGACTTTTCGCGGAAATTGAGCCTTTGGGGAGAAAAATATTAATCAATATAAGTCCGTAGAAGTAAATAGTATGCTTTACTTACATTTTCTGCAATCAATTTTGGATCTTCCTTTGATTTATCTGTCGGTTTTTCTGGCATGCGAATTGTAATTGGTTTTCTCATTGCATTTCGTGGAGCCTGTGCAAGTCTCAACTTGTCACGCGTAATGCTTGCAATATCCGTTGCGTAATTCCTAAATTTTATCATTTTGCAAAAATGTAATCACAAATATTATTAAAATAGATTTTTTCGAATTTTTGAATTCAATTTTCGTTTTGTGAAGAAAAAATTTTGCTGGAACCAGACAGATAATTCAAAAATTTTTTTGCTATTTGCTTATGTCAGTTGGCTGTCAGTCAGCTGTGTTCAAGCAGTGTTGCCGTAGTCTTTGCAAAAAATGTATCAAAATGCCAAAAAAAAAATACTTTAAATAAATTAAAACAAGTTTTATGCAAATATAACAAGTATTTTTATTGTATATTAAATAAAACATAGGATGTTTCTTTAAACGTGTAAGCGCCTTGCAAACCTCGTAAACTCTAAAGAGCTGTCAAAATCAATACGTATTTTGACGACTTAAGAGGTTTTCGATGAAGTTAAACTTTTTGTGGAATACCCTTAACAAAATAGCTGTGTTTTTATTTATCTGTGTTAAATTAAGCACAGTTGTTGTTGCTTTGCTATACATTTCGCAAAATATGTGCTTACACAAGCACAAATGAACTATTGTCAAATAAGGCAGCTAATATATAAGATCAATTTATTCTAATAAGCCAGAAGAAAGGTGCCACTTGCCGACATTTAGTTTTCAGTGTGGCAAGAGATATATCCTATAATTATTCGCTTAGAAAATGTATCAAGATTATTTTATAAAGGAAAAAATAAGTATCAAAGCGTAAAAAAGTATCATGCAAAAATGTATTCGCATATGAAGTACTTTTGATACAATTGGATCAATTCGGCAATACTGGCGAGAAGTAAATAATGTTGCAGTAGCTTCCGAACTGTAATTCAAGTAAGTGTTGCCAGATGTTGTTGCTTTAAGTCGGATATGCATTTTTCTGGACTTATTTGCTATAAAAATTTATCTTGACTTCTATCAGACGGACGTTACATAAACCACATAAGTGGTTTTCACTATGGACCTTTTTGGTCTATGTGTGGCTAATTTGCCGCCACTTAACACATAAGTGGTGATCAATATGCTTTTTCCTAATTTTGTGCGAATTTGCATTATAAATGAAAGAAACCAATCTGGCCTGTTCCGTAATCCGTGTGGTTTCAATCACTTTTCATTTAGGAAGCTTTTTGAAGAAAATGGTGAGTCACACAATAAAAAGTTTTACAATCTTTTTTGTGTTACAAGTTCTACAAAGAACATTGACTTACATTAAAGAAAATGTAACCGTTTAGGAAAAAAATTTAAAAAGAACCTCAAAAAATCGAAAAACTCGACTATCGAATATTTTCGAAACAGTTACTTTTCGTAAATAGAAATCAATATTATTTGTAGAACCTGTAATTCTCCACAAACAAGATTTCAATACTTTTTATCGTGTGACTTACCATTTTCATCAAAAAATCTCCTAAGCGAAAAGTAATTGAAACCACGCGGATTACGGAACCGACCTGAATAAGTATAATTTAAACAAAAATAAGCAAAATTTTTGGCCACTCAAAATGTTAACTTACTTTTCCATTCACCAATATTATCGTTGGCGTCTTAACTGCCGCTTCTAAGTCGTTTTAGTTTTTATAGTCGTCTACAATTTCTAAATTTAAATTCTGGAAATATATTTAACCGAGGATTGAAGAAAATCTTTAGCCTTCGTAATTGCATTTCGAACTGTCGTATTTTTCTTTGTATCATAGTAATTATGCGACATGAATGAAAATACGACAGTGGTTTCAGTATTACATATACATGTTTTTTGTTTTAAAGAAAATTTACAAATGACTTTGAATTTTGGAACTAATTCATACTATTGAATTTGTGATTTATTTTATATACATACATCTAATATTATTTTTGAATTTCGCTTAGCGAATGGATGAATCAATCGATTGCATATTTTTTTGTTTGAGATATATTTTTCGGTTTTGAAAAATCACTTTTCAAATCCAGTTAAGCTGGCATTAAAATTAATAAATTAAAGTGAAGAGAGAAGAAAAAAAAAAAAGAATAACAAAGAAAGAACAGAAATTAGAGAAATTAGAAGTTGATCGGTTTTCCAAAGGCAGCAGCAACGTTAGCTTCTCGGAGTGCTTCGGCGCAGGTCTATAGGTAAAAAGAAATTAACTTGTAAATAAAATAAACCAACAATACGATTATTTATTAAGCATACGGGATGAGCATGGCAGACACGCGCAACATCTTCAGCTGAAGCACCATATTCCATCGCCAATACAGCTTCATTGATAAGTTCACCAGCAGACTACAAAATAAAAAAAAAAAAACAAATTGAAAATAAAATCAGATCTCATTTATAGCGCATATATGGACAGTGTTATGCAATAATGTGTTAACCTACTCGAAACTACTTTTGAGATATTTACGTTTTTGTGTAGATGTCGTAGAACAAATGATATGAAAGTGTCAAACGAATTTTGTTCTTTCAACCTCTTATTAACAAAATATTGGTTCGCTTTTTTTTAAATAGGTGCTTCTTATCATTTAGAATCGAACTGCATTCATAAGACGAAAAAAATTTTTTTGAGGGTTGACTCGTTATTGCATAACAGTGTCCATATACTCACTGGTCCAATAATGTGTGTTCCCAAAACTCGGTCAGTTTGTTTATCAGCCAAAACTTTTACAAAGCCATCGGTTTCATTGTTGGTCTTTGCACGTGAATTTGCCATGAATGGGAACTTGCCGATTTTGTATTCCACACCCTCCTGCTTGAGCGCTTCTTCAGATTTGCCAACCCACGCAACTTCAGGATGTGTATAGACAACACTGGGTACGCAATTATAATCAATATGCACATGACCTCCATTAATACCCTCAACACAAATAATGCCCTCATCTTCGGCTTTGTGTGCCAACATGGGTCCATGAATACAATCACCAATGGCATAGATGCTGGGCACAATAGTTTGGAATTGCCCATTCACTGGAATGCGTCCTTTGTCATCTTTGACAATGCTCACATTTTCGAGTCCCAAACCTTCGGTGTAAGGACGGCGACCGACGCAGACAAGCAGTGCATCACAGCTTAATTCTTCCTTATCGCCTGACTTGGCATTTTCTACAGAAACGCTGACATTGTTACCGCTACGTGATGCTGCTGTTACTTTAGTGCCCAGTTTGAATTTAAGTCCCTGCTTGGCGAGAATTTTTTGGAAGGCCTTTGAGACCTCAGTATCGATACCCACACCACCAATAGTGTCCATGAATTCAACAGCAATAACTTCAGTGCCCAGACGTGACCAAACAGATCCCAGCTCTAAACCAATGACACCGGCACCAATAACAACCATTTTCTGGGGCACTTGTTTTAAAGAAAGTGCGCCCGTACTGGACACGATAACTTCTTCGTCAATCTAAATGAAAAACCAAAGCAATTATAAATTCAAAAACGAAGAGCTTGACTCTCCACTTCCAATAAATAACCTACCGTTATACCCGGGAATGGTGTAACCTCAGACCCTGTAGCAATCATGATATTCTTGGCCTTAACAGTTTCAACCGAACCATCACTTTTTTTTACCTGCACCTCATTAGCGTTGATGATGGTACCAAAACCCGTAAGTTGTGTGATTTTATTCTTTTTGAATAGCTGCGCAATGCCACCAGTAAGACTCTTCACAGCAGTGCTTTTTTGACCCATCAATTTCTCTAAATCCAAGGAAACACTACCACAGTTAATGCCACGACTAGCGAGATCACCAGAATGTGCCATATGATAGAAGTGCGAGTTATTTAGAAGAGCTTTAGATGGAATGCAACCAACATTGAGACAGGTACCGCCCAAAGTGGCTTCTTTTTCAACGCTGACAGTCTATTTAAAGAAATTTGTAAGAAAACAAATTATTACAATAAATGGAAAGTGAAAGTTTTAACAATTTTACCTTCATGCCCATCTGCGCTGCTTTGATAGCAGCAACATAACCGCCGGGTCCAGAACCAATAACAACTAAATCAGCTTCATGTGTGCTTGAATAGAAGCGTCCATTAATAGCACCAAGGATTGCGCTGTTGGAACGCAATGGAGTCTAAAATAAAAACCATATAATGATGTTAGAAGTTGCAAAAAATAATGGTACAATTTCACATACAGAATACCTACTGTCTATGTGAAATAACTAACAAAATGGGCATTATAATGGATAAACATTCTCGAGAATATTTTCTCGGACTCCCTAGTATGCAATCGCACAAAGAAAAATTTCTGGAAGGGCAAAATTCGGCAATAATTTAAAAGGGAATATTTTGACATTTTTTTTTGCGAATTGATTATCTAAGTTTTTAACAGGGAATTTGAAGTGCGAATAAGCAATGTGTGATAAAAAAAGAAAATTTTATAACTTGTTGAAATACCTTTCCCAAGACACCAATCTTTTTGATGTCCATCCAAGGTTTTCCAACTTATACCAGATCTTCTAAATACCAGATCCGGATCTTCTGATGTTTATACCCTCAAAGCCAGATCCAAGCAACACTTTTGATTACATTAATAACATAATATCATATTCTTGCATAAAATTAAGGCTTTACAAAGTAAACTAGGTTTAAAAAAAGAAATATGAGATGTCACTAAAGTAAACTTCACTCAAATTTTTTAATGAGAATAGCATGTTACTCTTCACTGTCACTTTTTTATTAACGTTACTCCGTCAGCTTCTAACAAAGTGTAAGGGTTTGGACATTTTTTCGCCCGAACCCATAAACTATCACCAATTTTGTAATTTTACTTTGTATTGGTTTTTTTAATGAAATTTAAATGTTTATATTTTGTTTATCTTTTTTTAACCTTATACTACGTTTCCACCGGAGATTTATGAGGTGATTTAAGGCTATTTCCAGATTTATCTCAAAATCTGGGCGTAAATCACATGACTAACCATACAAAAATGAATCTATTTTTGGCGACATTTATTTTGAATCTGCGTATAAATCTCAACAGGGAATATTTTATCCAAGCGGCATCTCTGAACTTTGACAATTGGCCTTAAAAGACATAAAAAACAAAGCAAATGGAAGAAGATGAAAAGGAAAAACAAATTTGATTTTGCCGCTTATGACATTTACTGTCAAAAATAAATCTCCTTCGGCCAGTGGAAACAGATAGGATTTAGCGCTGCGTTTTACAAATCTCAGGACGCCTAAATATTCGGTTGAAACGTAGTATTAGTTGTCAAATTCAATGGAAATAGCAGGGCTGCATATTAGTTTTTTTTTTTGGCGAAAATTGGAAAAATATTAGAAGAAATATAAAATGAACATGGAAACGAAAGTAACTTCAGACGGCAAATCGATTAGTTTCTCCCTGTTACGAAAATCAAGTTCGCATGAGCTTACAGCTTCCAAAAAAGTAATACAGTGCGCTCGCGATAATATGAACTAATTAAAATGCAATTTTTGCAAGATTGTTCATATTTACGAAAGGCAGTGAGGGTATTCCTTAAACATGTAAATGCCTCGAAAACCTCGTAAACTCTTAATAGTTGTTAAATTTGTATTGATTTTGACAACTATTATAAGTTAACGAGGTTTTCGAGGCATTTACACGTTTAAGGAATACCCTAAGTGTACTCGCGATAACATGAAGTATTTCTGCATATTAACGAAAGGCGCAACAATTAAAAAAAAAATAAATAAATATTATTTATTAAAAAAGTCAAGATAAACATTTTTTATCATTTTGATCGTTTCGCAGATCCCATATAAACAAAAAAATTTAGAAATAAATTCCTATTCTGTTTCAAGTTTAAGAAAAAGCGCTTTTGTACAAAGTTTATATTTTGGTGAAGTCAATGGTAGGAAAAAAGTGTTCATATTTGGGGCTGTTCATATGTTGGGATGTTAATATTATCGCGAGTTCACTGTACTTATCCAGAGGTTTGCTTTTCGTGGATCTTCAGTTTAAGTTTAAATGTTGACTAGCTACTGTCGTGTTCTTAACATTTATTTGAAAATTCTGTTTAAAGAAAATGTCACAGCTATCCGCATGGAAACTATTCCACAATTTAGTCGTGCGACTAAAGAAAGAATTATCAAGATAGTGCGATGTTCAATTAAACACCGTTGTAGCGCAGTAGGGATGAGCCTGATGGAACTAGCAAATAGATTTCTCCAGAGCACATCCCATTATAATATCCACACAAAAGGGTACTACACCCAAAATTGTGACGGAGTTCAAAGAATTAAAAGAGGTAATAACATTAGCATCCCCTTTTAGCTTCATCGCACGCCGTTAAACTCTGTCTAACCATAACCATGACAAGGTAGTTTTTGAAGCCCCATATTGTACTCTAGCTTAGTTCTAACGTAGGCGAAAGACAGTCCGAAGATTAATAGGACTGAAGTGTTTCTTACACTGTTATAAATAACATAAGCCGCTGCTTTCGGCATATCTACCGAAGACATTATCTGTCTACCTCAGGTCAGCTTTTAACGATATGAGAGTGTTCATATGTGTCAATCTCTCAATCTCCATTGAGTTTGGACGCTTTTTGAAGCAATACGTGGAGCACCTTTTCGGTAACTGTTCTGCTCCCTCTTGGAGCAGGTTTATACTATTGTGGGTTGTTTTTCAACAATCAAGGTAGCGTATTCCTTAATTTAAATTTATTTCGATTAAACCTTTCAAGAAGTTTTCAACTTATAGATGATTTATGAAAAGCGATACAATTTCTCTTTAAACAACTTATTTTGTTACAAAATATCCCATTTTAGGGGAAAACTAACAAAAATATTGAGATGTCGCTAAAGTAAACTTATTCCCATTTTAACAATTTTAATATATAATTTTTATATTGCTTTGCTGCTTTAAATAATCTCAGACTCCCAATTCAATGTCACGCATTATCTCTTAATCGGATGTAACCAAAAAACACATGATGTCTATTGACCCCCTCCACAGCAACTGAAACAGAGTATCAACAAAAACAGCAATACAACCGAGCGACGGTTATCAATAACGTCATGACCGATTGTACCTGATAACAAGATAATTATTTTTTAATCAAAGTTAATTGCATTAATAAAAAAAAAAACCAACATAGATAAAATGCCCATGGTGCTCTGTTGTTCCCTAAAGAACCTTGCAGCGAAGTAAAAAACAACATGACGCATAAACTACATTCAAAAATATCACTTGGTAGCAACTCCAAGTCAACTTATTGTAATTTCTCTTCACATTGTCCAACATTTTACCATACATTGCATCAGCGACAGTGCAAATTTATCCAAAAACTTGATTACTTTAATGTAGAATTAAGGTTAACTTTTACATTGCATAACCAAGAAAATTTTTCGAGGAATCACGAATGTCCATTGGAGCCCCCTTGAGTGTCATTTTTGTCTCTTTTTAACACACACAATTTTGTTACACCACCCCACGTTACCTTTAATGCGACCGTAAAAGCGTTACGTAGATTGCACTGCATTTTTTATCGCGCTAAAATTAACTGGCTTAAACTTTTTAATATTTTTTTGTTAAAACTCGTTTAATTTCAGCACCGCCCGGTCAGCCGTTTTCGTCAATCACTGCGTTTCTGTGAAAAAAGAGACCGATTAACTACACAAGAAAAAAGTGCGAAAAAATTCCAGAGTTTGTCAAAGTGACAGTTGAAAATATCGAAATGTCATTGAAAGTATCGAGATTTTCCCATTATTGTGGCATACGTAAAATGCGCCATACACGTAACGATTAATTGGTAGAGTTGATATTAAGACCTACTTACACTAGTTATTTATTTATTTTAATTTCAGGTTCATTAATGAGCCATTCAAGAATTAAAATAAATGGACCAGACCAGGATTATAAGTCTCATGTAAGAACAGCTTTCAAATCTGTGGTAGTGGTTACAATAAAAGAAGCAGTTCAAATAGTACCTGAAGAAAACATGTTGAATATACAATTGAAGAAAATACTCATAAGAGCTTCCTACAATTCATCTTCCGAACCCTTTGTCCAGGAACTATGGCACAACAAAGCAAGTTGCTCACGGACCATAAGTTCGTAAACAAATTTTTTAGCACGAATTCTTACGGATTTTATCCGTAGATAAAAGATCAAAAGCCATATTGCAGATTAGATTTGTAGATGGTAGTTTAAGCTTACTATAACACCACGACTCGACGTGCAATTATTTATGTTATAATTTATATTATATTTTTTTTTATGTCAAAATTCAAGTGATTTGATGTCTTGAAATTTTTATTTCATAACATTTTGGTGTCTTCACTAGATATTTTGCTGTTATTACCTGAGCTATTGCATGATTTATTGCTCGTCGAGTCGGGGTGTAATACCTTTTATTCGAAATCAATATTTTGCACAAAGTTGCTTATGTTCGTGCGTTATTAGTTCTTGCATTATTTTCATTTGTGCGATAATAATTTGGAAATAGCCCCCTAAGGGTCGATTTCACAATGTTCAGTTAAGCCTTAACTGGAACTTTAACTGGCACTTTGACATTAAATTTCATACAAAATTTTTATTTATCTGGAAGTTAAATTTTAACTGGAGATTGTGAAAACGGCTCTAAATTTGATAATAATTTTAATTAAAAACACACGATGAAGATTTTTGATGAAAAATAATTCATCAATTTTATTTTAGTGATAATTTTTGCCACATGAGTATGGTAACAATAGCGATGACATATTAAAAATGAAAATTAGACACTCATTTCCCCAAAATAACTTAATTAATCGGAATTAAATCGTAAGATTTCTATATCGTGGTTAAATTTACAGTAATATTGTGCCATACAACTTTTTTCACTGCGCGATTTTTTCTGCTTGATGTTGCCTACACTGAGCCCACCAAAAGAGAAATTTTTGACAAGAACAATCGTTGACATTTCGCCCAGTCTCAAGATGGCGATAAAGCTAAAAAGGAAAAAAGTTAGTGGGATTGCAAGTGCAAATATTTCACTAAATTAAATAAACAACACGCGCAAAATGCAATAAAAATATAAGAAAACAAAAAAGTATGATAGCAACGAAAAAAATAAATAGATTTTGTTAATTTTGGTTAAGTGCAAGTGTTATAAATTAATATTGAATATTTGAAAAGAAATCGCACGTAAACGTCGATTTAAGTGTCGAAAGCGAAAATACTGATTGTGGTGTTAAGAAGTGGTAAAAGAGGGTGTGGGTAACACTTATAAAAATATTTCCATTGACCAAAAAACGGTTTAGCACATACAAAGCAAAGAAGGGGATACAACGCCGCCAAAGTTGTTGAATTTGGTTGGTTCGAAGGAGGGCGACGCGCTTTGAGCGTCAACTGTGCAACATGATGAACAACTATGGTAACATGATGATGGGTGATCAATTCCGCAAAATAGAATCAACATATTCACCAAAATCATCGCCGCATGGTGGACGTTCACCAGTGGTCTCACGGCAAGATTCATCGGGCACACTGAAAACAACAATATCGTTAGGGAAAACACCAACGATTATACAGACAGGACCTTTTTATTCAATGAAAGAGCCACCAGGTAATAATTTTATAATTTGCAGTAAAATTCGCAGTCATATATTTAAAAAAAAAATCCTTTTTTAACGTTTTTCCCAGGTAAAGGTGAACTCACTGGCGATAAGGACTTAATGACTGAATACGGACTGCATCATACGCTCACAAAATTTAAAGACAAAAAAGTCAAAGAATCGCTGTCTTCATTTCTGCCAAATCTACCTGGAATTTTTGATGGCATGAATAATTTGGTATGCAATTTTTTAGCATTATACAAAAAGGTTTTCTTTTATGGTTTCTTCAAGGATTTTTAACGAGCTGTGTGATTTTATATTTCTTTTTTAATTCTTTTAAAACAAAAATTGCATAAAAGAAAACGAAAAAATGAAAAGCAAATACACCGCCAATATCGAAAACTATCCAAAAACCGAGCAGCAAATTTTACCTGTAAATATTTTTCTTCCAATTCAACTTGAAATTTTTTTCTTTCGTTTAATAAATGTAAGAAATTATGTACCCACTCCACCACACAAAAAATTTACTATGCACGATCCTTATTAACCTATCCCCTTTTAACGAATTCTTTTTGAACAATATAAAATTACTGTGTGGAAAATTGAGCTTTGAAAACATGAATATTTGTCATAACCTTGACTCTCTCTGGTTTCAGAATATTAGTGAGAATGAAAACAATAACTGAAATATTTGCGGTAAAAAAAAAATTACACTTTTTCAAAGGAATTCGACTTTGAAGAAAGTTAAATTACGTTGTGGAAACTCCCATCGAAACCTATTCTTTACCCATTGTATACAATTGATTTTGAGGCGGCGCACAGTGCTGTCACCCCATACAAATAAACGGCATTTTTACAGTTTTGGTCCGATTATTATGAAATTTACCATACTACTGTATTTTTTCAATTTATTTTTAAAAATGCAATTAGTTTTTATCTGCAACAAACCAAAAAAAAGTTATTTAAGTAAAAAAACAATGGAAGTTGGCAGCATAAAATGTTTGTGCATACTTGTAGGCTTTATGAAAAACTACGTACATTAGAATAAATAAATAATAAATAATTGAATAAATGAATCTTTGCACTTTCTTATTAACTGATAAACGATTCACTTTTTGTAGCACTAAGCGCTGAAAGCCAAAAATCAAAAATTTCTTTTAATTTCATATTTATATTTGCACGCAACGACACACAATAAACAATTAACAGAAACGTCAAGCAAATTAAGTTAAAGCATGTAAAAGTATGCTACAAAAAAATGCACAAATTTAAAAAATTTTTTAAAATATTGCATACTTTTAGAAATGTAAATGCCACAAAATCACTGATTTTTACGTAAAAACGGTATATTCAGATTGATATATAAAGCAAACGGGGAAAAACGGGGTTGTGAATTTTCTCTATCTTAAAATATCATGCCTGTTCTATCTGTACGTTTTTGGGCAATGCCCGCAAGCCCCGTCTTTTTCTTTTCTGCTCTAAAGAAATTTTGCATTTTCCGGTTTTTAATGTTTGAAAATTTTTTCATATAGATTCTAAAATAACTTTAATTTGGCTCAATAAATTTGCATAAAAAAAATATTAAAGATAAATTGGTATGTTGTCTTCTGTTTGCTTTTTATTTTATAAGAATTGCTTCTGTGGCTTAGGAGCAGTAATTATTTCTAAAAAGTGCTGCGATTAGGAAATTTTCGTAATTGATTTTTTTTCGAAAAAAAGTTTGACTTTAAATTGCTGTAAAACTTACAAATCAAACTTGTTTTCAAAAATATTGAGGGGATTTCTTAATTGGACTATTTACAGAAGGATGACTTTAAAAAAAATTTAAATTTACAAAAAATTTTTTTACGCAAATGCCTTCTATCGCAGCACTGTGCGGCGGGCAATCATTTCAAATTATATTTTTGACTACGTGAGTAGTCCATATGTAATCGAATTTCACAATGAGCCATTTCATGAATTTATCTGGAAACCCGCTCTCGAGAATATATTCCTTTCTCGAAATCGTAAATGTTTCGAGAATCTAAATTCCATTTCCAGCAGGCATACCTTTTTTTTAAGTGCTCAGTGCGATTTTTGTGCTTTTCTTCAATTTCAAACAGTTTATAGCTGTCGATCTAATCGCTTCAAGAAATTCAATTTCAAATTTTTAACATTGGACTATAAATAAACTGAAATTTATGGAATTTAATGAATACTCAAGACTTTTTGTATAGAAATTGGAGCATATGGAAATGTTTGATATTACATGCAGACTCGACGAGCATTAAATCATGCAATAGTTCAGGTCTTAAATAAAAATTTCTAGACACAAACTGTTATGAAATAAATAAATTTTCCCACATCATATTTTGACACAAACACAATTATAGTAAGGCTTATTCTGGAAAACTTGTAAAAGCCTCGTAAACTCGTAAAACTTTCAAAGTCCGTATTGATTATGACAACAACTACGAGGTTTTCGAGGCAGCACATTTTAAGGAATACCCTCAGTATAAATTTTAGCATTAATAATTGCTCGTCGAGTCGGCGTGTTATACACGAATAATAAACAAATATTTTTTGTTCTAAGATAAATAGTAGCTATATATGAGCCGTTTATTATGAAAGCGGGGCAAGTCCAAAACTAGGCAAAAGTAATGTCATACACATTATGTGCCACAATAATCGGTTATTTGCCCGATATCATTTTTTCAACTTAATCATCAAGTAAACTTTTCGTATAAACAGAGATCAATTTTATTCATTTCTAATAAAACGTCAGCCAATGCATATTATGACATTACTTATGCTTCGTTTTGAACTTGCTCCACTTTCATAATAAAGACTCATATGTACATAACTGGTCATTCAATAAGTCCGTAGGATAAGTAGGAGAAAAACAAAATTTTGACCAAACTCGATTTAATTATTCAACATAGTTGTCTTCGAGGGCGATACAACGAGTATAGCGATTTTCCAACATTTCGATTCCACTTTTATAGTACGATTTCTCTTTTTCGTCAAAATAGGCCTCAGCTGACTGTCTTTTGGATTCTGGTGTGTAATAGTGAAGCCATGTATCATCCATTGTCACATATCGACGATAGAATTCGATTTTATTGCGGTTTAACAGCGCCAAACACTACTCTGAAGCATCAATTCGTTGTTGTTTTTGGTCGACTGAGAGCTCACGCGGTACCCACTTTGCACAGAGCTTTTGCATACCCAAATGTTCGTGTAAAATGGTAAAAATACTACCATCTGATATCTTTATAATGTCAGCTAGCTCGTGCACCTTCAATTTGCAATCGTTCATAACCAATTTGTGGATTTTTTTTATGTTTTCTGGAATAACGGCCTAATTTGGGCGTCCACTGCGCTCTGCATCATTTGTGCTGGTACGACCACATTTGAATTCAGCAATTCATTTGTATCGATGGAGGAGAGTTCGGATATTGTTTATCAATCCATTGTTTGGTTTCCACTGTATTTTTTTCTCAATAAGCAATGCTTTATCAAAACTCGAAATTCACTTTTTTCCTTTTTTTTTTTTACTAACAAAAGTTGCTTCACACAAAATGCTATAACTCACGAATCAATAGTCCGATTGCTGTCAAATTTATACACGTATCGTTTGAAGGTTAGTACTAAATAAAAATCATATGGCAAAAATTCTAGTAATGCCATCTATGTGTCATCTTACGGACTTATTGAATGACCTGTTATTTAACAAAATTTTGTAAATAAATAAAAAAGATGTTTTGTCAAATGTCTATGATTGATAAATTTCAGATTCTTTACATATTTGCGTCTTTGTTTTTGCGTTAAAAATTTCGTATTTTTGAAAATTTGTCCGAACGCTAACGACTCGTAAGAAAATTTTTAGGGCGATTTTTAAGTCCTCAGTGCAATTTTAGAGAGTTTTCGAACAGCATTTAGGAGCAAAATTTTTTGATGTTGTCAACACTGGATGAAATCTACAAATCTAGTTGTTAAATCTTACCCGTTTCCAGCGGCCGAAAGAAATTTATTTTTGACAGTAAATGTAATAAGCGGGAAAACGAAAGCTTGTTTTGTTTTTAATTAATGTTACCAACTGTCAAAGTTAAGAGATGCCACTTGGTCGAAAATATCAGACTATTTTTTGTGGAGAAATAGAAGTTATACTTGTATTTAAAAAAACAAAACCGTTTCGAAACATTCAATAAAATCGAATTTTTGGACTTTTTGCGGTTTTTTAAGAATATTGCCTGAACGGCTACTTTTTATACCCTACACCCAGGTTATATTCACTTTGTCCTTCCGTTTGTAAAGCAGAGAAGGAGGCGTGGCAGATATGGAAAAGTATATATATTCTTGATCACCTCCTGAGTCGATATAGCCATGTCCGTATGTCTGGGTGGCTGGCTGGGTGGCTGGCTGGGTAACGGCTGTGTGTGGAAATACATTTTTTGGGAAAACTAAGCAAGATAATTCAATGAAATTTGGTACACAGCCTCCGTCGTCAAAGTTAGCTCGGGGGATTGAAAATGAGCGAAATCGGTCAACGGACACGCCTACCGCCCATACAAAAAATATCTTCAAAATGCAAATTTTGGAGTATATTTCACAACAATGCAACCAAAATACACATAAATACTACGAATTGTCAGCGCAAGCTCTGAGAAAAAGCTGGTCGAATTCGGACAAGAGGGCGTGGCACCTCTCATATAAGCAAAAGCTTCAAAACGCTGTACTGAAAGCGTTTTTTGAGATAATCAAACTAGACTTGACTCGGACACTAAAAACTATAAATGCAAGCTTTAAGCAAAAACTGGATAAAATCGGACAAGAGGGCGTGGCTGAAAATATTTTTTCATATAATCCAACCAAATTTCACTTAAATACTAAGAACTATAAATGAAAACTCTGAGAAAAAACTGGATGAATTTGGAGGGCGTGGCACCTCCCATATTAGCAAAATTTTCAAAATACTGCTGTGTAGGGTATTTAATGTTTGGTCAGGCGAAAGGTAACACCCTCACTAGTTTTATATTCATACGCGAGACAAAAATGTGTCCTACCTTTTTAACTATGTTAGAAATGGAGCACGACTTGGAATTATACACCGTTAGAAAGATATTTGTGAGTAAATGTGCACAAAATTAAAATTATTTTAAATTTTTCAATATTAACAACGACAAAATACGGGGCCAACAGCTGAAAGGAGGAAACAGCACAATGAGAACGACAAAAAGCTGACTGACACTGACTTTATGTTTTTTGTTTTGTTTTCGTTTCACATTTGTCGTTGTACCAGGGATGATAAATGTGCTTTTCTTTTTTGTACCAAAGTACCAAAATTATTTAAAACATTTGTGGTCAAATTTTGACCATTGGGCGACTCTAGCCAATATTATTTGTAGAACCTGTAATTCTTCACAAAAAGATTCTAATACTTTTTATCGTTCAACTCACCATTTTCATAAAAAACTGGTATGAGTTTGAAAGCTTTATATACACCTAATGGTTTAATATAAAAGGTATTTAAATAAGCTATAAAATTGTCGTACGAAAGTTTTTAATTTATTTAATTTTAATTCGGGCTTCAAATTGCCTGTTAAAAAAACGGAAAAAAAATTCTAACAACAAATGTCAAAATATTACCTCCCAAATTATTGTCGATAACTTGGCATTCCAGTGAATTTTGCCCTTTCAGAAAAATTCTCGAGAATGGTTATTCATGATAAGGCCGTATATTAAAGATTTTCAATTCTGCATTTTCTTTTTAACATTCTACATTACAAAATTTGTGTGAAGCAACCAAAAAGAGTAATGTAAAATTTATCAAATGTTGAATAAAATAACCAAAAATGCAATGGATAAATATCACTTTGTATTTTTATAGGAGAACAGTACATTACGCAGCGTAATAGAGAAACCACCTATAGGTGGCAAAGAATTGCTGCCAATGACAGCAGTACAATTGGCCGGTTTCCGCTTGCATCCGGGTCCAGTAAGTTTTGAACATTCGTCACAAAAACCCAATCATATTTTTAATACGTTCGCTTGTCTGCTTCTCAATTTTCAGTTACCGGAGCAATATCGTGCTTTAAATACAACGCCCGCGCGTAAGCACAAAAATAAACATAAAAAACACAAACACAAGGATGGCGCCGTGCCACAGGAAACGTCATTGATGGGTATATTCGGTTTTTTTTTTTTTAATATAAATTTTTCAAATATTTTCTGTTCTTGTTTCACAGATTCAACAGGCTTGGAGCCGTATGAAAAGAAACATAAAAAACAAAAACGTCATGAGGATGATAAAGAGCGTAAAAAACGAAAAAAGGAAAAGAAACGTAAAAAACAAAGGCACAGTCCCGAGCCACCTGGTTCAGTGCCCTCACAACAGCAACAACAACTGCCTACGCAGCCACCGCTGCAGCAGCAACAATTGCTGCAATCACCTATGGTTGGAAGCGGCGGTCTAGGAGGTGTTGGTCTCGGCGCAAATATGGGCGGTAGCATGCAAACTGGTGGTGGCGCAGGTGCAGGCCCAGGCGGCTTGATGATGTCGCAACAAACGCCTTTGTTTTAGAATTAAGTCAAAATAATCATTAAAAAAAAAACAAACAACAAACAGTCTCCCGCTGCAAACAAGCAAAGTAAAGCAATTGTGGACATATTTTTTATTAGGCATATTTTTCTCCGTCTTTTCTAGTTTTTTATTTTTTACTTTAGTTTATAATTTGCACTTTTAGACAATTATTTTCCTGCAGTGCTAAAAAAAAGGTGAAACAAAAGAAAAAAACTGTTCTTCCAAAGCATTTCACTCACTATATGATTTTCACTGTTTTCATCATTACAGCATTGTATTTGTAAGACAAAATAATTTGAAAATTGTGTTAAATTCCAGAACAATCTTTGCTCGATTTGCTGCATGTAAAACTTCTATTTAATACTTATTTATATATTAACGATTAGTTTAGTTTTAGTTGTAAATTTCTTAAGTTAAGTATTTAAAATACAAAATGAAACTCCCAAAATACAATAGCAATTACGTACCATTTTCAAATACAATGCAACACGTTGGATTTTCTTTCAAAAATAAAATTTAACATACTGCAGTGTATTTGAGAGAACATTAAAAAAACTACAAAAAAATAAAATAGTACGTTTGATGTTTTTAAGTTAAAGTTAAGCGATATGTCTGTGGCAAAAAATAAACGGTTTATGTTGACTTAAGACAAATGGAATTAATAACTTGACGAAATATGTTTTCCATTACATAGAGACGTAAATAAGAAATGTAATACCAAGTCAGCCGAAAAAGAAATTTCACTTGATGAAACATTGGCTTTTAACTTCAGTTGCCTTAAGTAATTAATAAGTTTTTCCTTTTTGCCGCAGATATGTATTTAATATTAGTTCATTAAATTGCGATTATTATTAAAAATTAAAAAAATAAAAAAAAAATCATACTGAAAACAAAAATAGAATGATCAACAATAAGTTATATACATAAAGAAAATAAAGCTATTATAATGTGCATTACGAAACAATTGAGTTTAACTTGACTCAATACATTAAACTAAATTGCAACAGCTTACCTGAGTTCTCCAGTGGCGCTGATATGAAGCATGATATGGCTCAGGACTTTAAAGCATTGATTTCATCTGGGTGAGTAACGCATTGGACATTGATAGTTCATGCAAAACTGATGAACATGTTATACAGGATAGTATTTCACAAACTCTTAAGGATAATAAGTGCCAGAATGCCATTTACAACTTGCAATATGCTGTTGAAAGCCTATATACCTATGTAGTTTGATAAGCTAACTACAGATGAATACAAGGGATATGCAGTTTAACCATATACTAAGCTGCTCGTTGTCTCACATGTATAAAGGCGAAAATGTTAGTGGTTCGCTCTTTAAATTTCTGTGGGATGTCTTTTGATAATGAGTATATTGCTAGGGAACAAAATAACCATTTTGTTCGTGCTTCTTTAATGATTTGGAAGGCTTTTTTCCGTGTTAGTAACGATCAACCATTTTCACGTTGAAATTTTTTTGGTTTTACAAGGGGTTTTAGTCAATTGCGTCGGTTTTCTTATCGACTGCCACTTCTTCCTAACCTTAGCTGTGTTTGCAAGCAATGATATACAATTCCAAGGAGAATCATTTCATGACAAAGAAATGCGTTAAGGAATCGATATTGAATTGTGTTTCTTTTCAATGAAATTGACAATTTAAATAAAGTTTTGCACTTCTTTTTTTTTTGAAAAAAGGAATGTAAATTTGCTGCTACTCATCACAAAGAATCAAAGCAAAAATTTAATAATATCATTCCAAGGCAATGCATTTCCCGGTTCCTAAAAATTCTAATTCATGGTACGTAATTTAGTTATAATTTTGATTTCCTAATTCATCAGTTTGAAAACTACATATTATGCTTTCCTACACATATTTTTAAAGCCATTTCTTTAGTGAGACTTTTCGATGTAATCGATTTTGAGGTTGTCTTCATTTATGTCCATTTTTTTAATGGAAATGAGCTAATATTATAAAAAATGTAATAAATGAAACTATAAAATTCAATCAAGGAATTAAATAGAAAAAAATTAACAAAAACAAACTTTGTTTGTCATAGCAAGGTCATCTCTACAAACAGCTGATTTCTGACATTTACTTTTCATCAGATCAGGGATGGGATTTTCGTACGATAGTAGTGGATTTTTACGGTTTATAAGGCACCCGATAAAAAATGTATCTTTCTGACAGCATCAAGATAGGTATTTAGTCTAGGCAAATAAACATAAAAATCGGGATTAATTGCATCAAATACAACATTACACATGAGCTAAAAAAGTTATTCAAGGTTCTAAAAATCATTTTTTAGCAGTTATCTCGCTAGCGGTTACTTTTAGAGAAACATTTTGGTGTAAAATGTTATAGTTTATAAAATTTCCCACAAAAAAAACTTAAGAATTGTTTTAGAAGAGCGGTATTAAATAACGCCCTATGAAATAACACCCTATGAAATAACGCGAAAAAAACGAAATGACGCCCAATTATTGAAATAAAATATCGCCCAAAAAACATTAGGGGAAAGTGGGAAATCGTGGGCCATGGGGAATCGTGAGACACCGCCACCTTTTGGCAGTATGTCGATATAAATAGTTAAATGCAACTGTAATCGTTTTCTCTTAGCCTCAACTTATTTTTACATTGGTTGTTGACAAACGTACGCGTTTTAATTGCTTTGTATAATACTCGCCCAAAAAAAGTATCTGCAAAACTTTTTTTGCGTGTTTGATTTCCATCATTCTTGGACGAATTGCTACGACAAAACACAGGTAAATATGTTTTTTATTATCGTTAGACCTTTGCCTTTCAACATACAAAAGTAATTTTGCATGAAACTTCAACAAGTCAATTACACGCCGTTGTTTTGCAAAAAGTAGCTTGTGCGGAATCGTGAGCCACTTCGTGGGCCACCCGTGTTTTGACAGTTTTCGTATCAATACACATTTGTATGTTGTGTTTATGATGTTTTGTGCAAAATGGAGGCTGTGAATCAATAAATAAAACAATAAAAACATATTTTGTATCAAATTTTCCTATTTCTTTGTTAATCTGATTGATCGTATCTGATTGATCGTGCATAACCCTTCTTCTTCATTTTGTCGATTAAAATAACTTTACTTGTCATTTCAACTAATTCAATAAAGTTTTGCATCATAATTGTTTGATTTTTACTTAATTACGGCGGTGGCCCACGATTCCCCACCATTTTTGAAAATCGCAAAAACACTAATTTTTTTCAAACCACGAAAAGTCAGAAAAAACAAAAGAATTGTTAGAAAATGTAGTAGTCAACAGTTACCTAACTTCATGTAGAACAACATACCATGTTACAATTTGTAATTTTTTTTTTTTTTTTTAAGATATTTAACAAAATAAAAACGTGGCCCACGATACCCCACCTTCCCCTATATAACGCCCAAAAATATAAACAAAATAAAAATCCCAAATTATTTTAATATAAATTTGCGTGATAATCATTTTGGAAAATGTAGTTCTTTTCATTCAAAATTTGGGCGTTATTTTGTTTTCATTTTGGGGTTTTTTTTTTGCGGAATAACGCCAAAAAATTAACCCAGTGAGTCGACGAGCATGCATAACAAAATTTCATAATATTAAATCACTTGAAATTTCGACATAAAAAAGATTATAATATAAATTATAACATAAATATGTATTTGGAAATAACGCCCAAATAATGCATTAAAAAATCTACTACGCAAATTTAGACTCCTACGCTTTTTGTTTTCATTAAGCTTTCCGAAGTTCTATCACTTAGTGATGGGAACCATCGAATGATTTCGACTATCGATAGATAGTAATTGAATGAATTTGACTATCGAATGATTTTTTTCGTTCATGAACGATTTTACTGAATGAAATTTTCTGGCGAATTCCCTCATTTAGAATTTATATCATTCACTAAAATAAGGTACTAAGGATTTTAGGATTTAGTATAAAATGTATAGCCGAACACTAAAGTTAATGTGACCTAAAATGTATTAAATTTTTTTGTTGAATTGTTTTATTCAAAATTTTTTAAATTCACTTAGCTATTTATTAAGTATATTGAATGCAAATTTTTAATGAAAAAAACAGTAAGTGACTAAAACATACACATTTTTCTTAAAAAGTTAAAAAAACTAAAGTAAACTATTGAAAGCCAAGATTGCTGTTTGCTTTTTCTTCTGTCGTTAATGATTTGGCCAGCCTTGGAGAAAGCTTTGGAAAAGCCATAGGGTAAAACAAAATCAATTCAATCGTTTTCGTTCATTACTTATTCATAGCTAAAAACAAAAGAATTCAATCATTTTCGTTCATTACTAAAAAAATCGTTCATGAATGATTTTTTCAAAACAATCGAATGAATGAATTTTTGCAAACTATCGAATAACTCGATAGTTTTTATTCGATAGTTCCCATCACTGCTATCCCTGATTTTAATTGAAAATGTTCTCTGCGCTGCTAAACGACGTCGTTTTCGCTGCTACTGCAGTCAATAGAAACCGGAGAACTTTTTTATTAAACACCAAAAGCTTCCTAACATTGCAGTGTCATGGAAAATCGCACTGTCTATTGCAGCAAGTGAATGAAGAGTTGTCGCCAGGAACGCGTTTGTTGATAAGCAATCGAGATTTACATCACGGAAATCTAATGTAATAAGTGTGCAAAAACAAATAGAATTAAACACAAGAAACAAATGAAAAAAAAAAAAAAAAAAAAAAAATGCAATAAAAAAGTTGTAGTGATTAAAAAGAAAATCAATCCATTGACAAAGCGATAACCAGACGCATTTCATGTTCATTATAATGAAAAGATTAAAATAAAAAAACTTTAATAAATTTCAAAATTTCCACTAAATAAATAATTTCTTTTCATCCTACCTGAATCCAGTGGTGCGGGGCGCTTGACTTTTCCAGTATCAAAAACATCAATACCACTGAGAACGGAAGCGACAGTAATTGCGACAATGTTTAAGCAAATTAGTCAAAATCTGCTGGAGTTGCCGACGGCCAAGGTGACCGCATGGTTGGACACATTCGATACAGTTCTAACAGATTGTGATGGTAAGTGGAAACTTTTTGCCTCTTCTCCTTGTAAATATTTTAATTTTGTTGTTTTAGTTGTCGGTATTGCGTAATGTGTGTATACACGTTCATGTACTTGAGCGTTTTCCAAGTAGGTCGGCATTCGGCGAGTCCACGGCCAAGGTTGTACGGTCATAGCGAAAGTGAAAAAAGCTTACTTTGCACAGTGGTGTAAATGCCCAATACACGTAAACAATTTTGCAACCGTTACAATTTAACGCTTGGAAAAAGTTAATTTCCAAATGTTCTCATAACCAATTTTCAAACGTTTGGGAAATGTTTACCTATTTTTTCGAATTTCACAATGGATTTATAAGGTTAAAATAAACAATTAGAAAATGTTTATTTTCAAATGTTTTTGTAATTTTTTTCTAAAATTACGAAAAATTTTTTATTTAATTTTTTAATGACTTGTTGGGCTTAGTAAAACACAAGGCATTTGAATCATAACTGGCACGTAAGGTCAGTTGTCAGTTGATAAGATTGTCGACTCATAACTTAGAATGTTGTTCGATCAACTTAAAAATACAAAATGTTTATTAAAAAATTTAAAAAAAAATAATTAGAAATATTGTATAAAAACAATAATAATAAGCTTTTTCCAAATGTTTTTCATAAACTTGCTATGAAAGGTTCAATTTCGATTATTAAACAATTTAAAATTAACCATTTCCAAAAATTTTGCAAATTAATTTCCAATCGAAATGTTTGCTGCAATAAGTTTATAATAAGTTATTTTCCAAACGTTTTTGTTTGTTAGGTCTGTTCACAGATCAAATGTATAAATTGTGATTTCTCATTAAGTTGTAGTAGTGTGGCCCAAAATTTTAAAATTTTTTGGAATTGCGCTCCCATGGCACCAAAATGTTCTCCTTGATGTCAATAAGCACTAAGTAAAATTTGTACCATTTCAGAATTTCAGAGAGCATTTGATGCATCCCAAACCATATTAAAAACCGAAAAGTGGTCTTGTGTTTGGAAAAATTTTTTGTTTTTAAATTTAAACTGTGTAACTCTTTAAATGGATTTTGAGCCGCTAAATACGACCCTGTAATTTATTTTTCTGTAATTTCTGCAGTTTTGAAGGCATTGTCCATTCAACGTGGAAAATTAAAATACGAAATAAAACGGCTAATATCTCCAAATAACAGCACTTATGGAGAAAAAAATTGCAGATTCGAATTAAGCGGCTCAGAATTCATTTAAAAAAAATTGACATCTTAAATTTTAAAACAAATTTTTTCATTTTTTCCATATTCAGAACCACTTTCACTGGAAATATGTATGTCGGTAACAATTTGCGAGGGAATATTTTGACATTTTTAATAAGATTTTATTCTCCAATTTTTAAACCGGGATTTCGAAAAGCGAATATGTAAATAATTCATGGCGAATTAAAATCTTTTTTACGGTTACTTATCAAAATACCTTCATATGACACCCATCCATCCAAGGGTTCCCAAGTTATACCGGTTTTTTCTAAATGCTAGAATCCTAGACCGAGCTAAACTTTTTGATAACACCTTCTTTCTTAGAATTAAAAGCTTCATAAAAGAAACTAGGTTTAAAAAAAGAAATATGATGTGTCATTAAAGTAAACTTGCCTCAAATTGATCAATGAGAATATTATTGTTACGTTTCACTTCGTCGCTTTTTTATTTTTTATTAACGTAACTCTGTCAGCGTTTCAAAAAGTGTAAAGGTTTGGAAATTTATTTTGCCGAACTTGTAGACCATCACCAATTTTGTAATTTTACTTCGTTTTGATTGTTTTTAATGAAATTTAGATGTCAAAATCAATGGAAAACACTAGGGCTGGATAGTAGTTTTTTTTTTTTGGCGAAATTGGAAAAATATTGGTATAAAAAGAATAGAATTTTTATTCTCTAAATATTCACGATTGCAAATGCTCTCTCGAGAAAGAAATATATGTTCGAGAGCAAATTTCCGGACAGATTCATAATAAGGGCCACTGTGTGAATTTTTGGGTTTTATTCAGGTCTGATTTCAATTCCGTTTTATTTCGAAAGCTTATAGATGAAGACGTTGATGAAAACTATTAGGATTTGGTTTTATGGAGACTCACAGGCTCTTCAAATAATATTCATGTACATATGCATATAAAAAAATTACCGTTTAAGAAATATTGTTAAAAAACCGAAAATCGTCAAGTATGTAATTCGTTTTTATCGAATATCTCTTAAACGGTTATTTTTTTGATTTGTTTTCTTGTTGAGTCGCTGAAAATGTAACTTGAAAAACCGCGCCCTATTTGAAAGCTTAATTTGATAGTCTCTAAGAAACAAAAAAAAAAAAAAGATTTTTTTGGACCACTCCAAAAACAGCCAAAATCTCGTCTTTTTTCCATAACTTTGGCAGGTTGTGTTCGATGTTTAAGTACTATATATCGTTGTAAAGGGCTTAATTGGGGCTTAATTAGCACTTTTTGGGTAAAATTTAAATATTTTTTTAAAGACTTTAATTTTATCAAGAAAAAATTGCATATAAAGGAATTCGAACCAGAGAAACTAGATCGTACTAGTCGAATATGACCTCGGAGATTCAAACAATATGAAGAAAAAATGTAGCACTGATTCACAATGATGCATAATTTTTAAACTTCGGACTGCACCTGCCGAAGTTATGGAAAAAATACCATTTTAGCTGTTTTTAGATTGGTTTGAAAAACATTTTTTTTTGTTTCCTAGACATTCTCAAGGTAAGCTTTCAAATAAGGTTCGGTTTTTCCAAACTTTTTTTTTTTGTTGTTGAGAGACCGACCCGGCCTACTGTATACACCAGCAACAACAATATTAAGAAACCCACAAAAAAAAAAAAAAATATTTTTATTATTACCATGTATCTCATTCCATTTTTATCAGGTGTACTCTGGATATATAGCAATGTTCTCGAAGGTTCTGTTGAAACAATGAATCGTTTTAAAGAGTTGGGTAAAAAGATCTACTTCTGTACAAATAATTCAACAAAAACGCGTAAAGAACTGCTGGAAAAAGCACAGAAAATGGGTTTCAATATTGAAGAAAATGAAATCATTTCAACTGCACACTCGGCTGCTGCCTACCTCAAAAAACGTAATTTCAACAAACGCGTCTATGTAATTGGCACTGAAGGTATTACCAAAGAACTCGATGCAGTAGGTATTGGACATAATACTGTGGGTCCGGATGTAATGCAAGGTACACTGGCACAGTATTTGTCGGAGCATTTTAAATTGGACGATGATGTTGGCGCTGTTATTGTGGGTTTTGATGAGCATTTTAGTTTTCCAAAAATGACAAAAGCTGCCTCATACCTTAGTAATCCGGAATGCTTATTCATTGCCACAAATACGGATGAACGTTTTCCAATGCCAAATCTGGTGATACCCGGTTCGGGTAGTTTTGTACGTGCTGTAGAAGTGTGTGCGGAGCGTACACCGCTTGTGATTGGCAAACCAAATCCTGGCATTGTTGAATGGCTTATAGCGGATGGGAAGATAAATCCGTCTAGAACACTTATGATTGGTGATCGGTGAGTATTTGCAGTATAGTGTGAAATGTTTGTATAGAATATTAGCCCAAAATAAAAAAATTTTGTTTTGGGGTTTTTTGGGTTGCGTGTTTTGCCATGTTTCAGATTTTTACGATTTTTTATAACTAGTGTTCGCCTTGTAGCCGACATTCGACCACTTTAATTTGACTTTATAGGGATTACGCAATTGTGAATTTAAGCAAACAAACTCTTATTATGCATATGTATGTTTTAATATCCTTCCCATAATAAAAGTTTTAAATTTCCTTTTTTAGAATTAATCGATGCATTAGTTTAGAAGTGGTAACGAAGTTTGCCATTAAGTGCTTGGCACCGCCCACTTAAAAGCAAAAAAAAAAAATCGATACAGCATTTTAGTTGTGAGAGCCTATTTACTATTAAGGGGCGTGGTACCGCCCACTTTGATACTTAAAGATCAAATATTATCATTCGTTAGTGTTAAGCCTATCTCCACTCCGAACTTCATAAAAATCGATGCAGAGGTTTGGCCGTGAGTGTTTTCTCCATTCAGTGGGGTGTGGCACCGCCCACTTAAAACAAAAAGAAAATCCTTTGCACTGCTCCTCCTCACAACCTTTCGAACAAAAACAAAAAATCAAGCGAATAGGACGAGATTTAGGTATAGAAACGGACTGAACCGATTTCGTTTGCATATTTATATATAGATGATCATGATCTACTAGGACTATCGTCTTAAATAAGTCAAACGATTTCGTAGAAGCTCGACAAACACTAAACTGAACTGTTAATGTTACTTGACTTGTTAGTTTATGCTTAGTTGATCACAAATCGAATTAGTTTGCAAAATTAAGAGCTTTTCGATTTGTATTTTAGTTAGTTTCATATAAACTAGTTGGATAGAAAACCAAATAAATTGACCTTTTTTCTCCTTACAGCTGCAACACAGACATACTGCTTGGTTACAACTGTGGTTTCCAGACGATGCTTGTGGCTACTGGCATCCATCAGCTAAATGATGTGGAATCATGGCAGAAATCCAATAATCCTGATTTAAAAAAACTGATACCTGATGTTTTCTTGCCAAAATTAGGCGATTTGCTGCCATATTTAGAACAACATCAGTGATGTTTGAGAGCAATATATTGACAAAATATCTACACATAGATCAAACCAAGCAGTATGGCCAATGGAGATGCTATTCAAAATATATTCTTTTTTTATTAAAAATATTACAGCAAGCACTTTAAAATAGGCCTAAAAAACTTTATTTTATACCAAAATATAGTCAATAAAATTTATAGTTTAGCAAAAGTCAAACGCCAAAAACACAAAATTTTAAATTTAATTTTAACTCTATAAATTAGGTATCAATTTTGCCCAAATTGTCATACTAGTTGGAATCGAGATGTGAATGCCGGTGTCAATATACTGTACTTGGGTGAATGCATGCTCATGATCAACGACATGACGAAGGATGAAAAATTTTGCAGAAAATAGTAGCACTAAATTATATTTTTATTGTGTCTACTAGACTGTTTTTTTTTGATAATTTTATTCTCATAAAGATCCATCTTTTGGGTAAGGGTTATATAATGATTATAAATAAAAATAGTTTAACTCTCTCAGAGAGTTAACTCTATAAACCACAAATTCTTTAGTGACCCTACATTAAATCATCATAAATAAATTTTTAAATTCAGTTTGATTCAGTTGTTATTGCTTAAAACAAAACAAAATTAAATGTTTCAAAATTATTTGTAAAATACACATTAAAAAAACAACAACAAATGTTTAAACAGTGCGGAAAAAATTTACTAGAGCTACCACCGAGCGTAGTAGCTGAGTGGGTAAATTCCTTTGATACTGTCATCTCAGATTGTGATGGTATGTTAAAATTTTTTTGTATTTTTATAAATTTCCCTTTGCTAATTTGCATACTTTTCACCACAGGGGTTCTCTGGGTATTTGACACAAATATAGAAGGTTCTATTGAAACCGTAAATCGCTTAAAAGAAAAGGGGAAAAAGGTCTTTTATTGCACCAACAACTCAGCGGATACACGTAGTGCATTAGCAGCAAAAGCACGAAACATGGGACTTACTTTAGCTGATGAAGATATGATATGCACGGCGTATTCAACTGCTGCTTATCTAAAAAGTAAGAATTTTAATAAGCGTGCCTACGTTATCGGTGTTGAAAGTATAGCTAACGAATTCGATGCAGTTGGTATTGCTCACACTGGTATTGGACCGGATGTAATGGATGGAGATATTCGCACATATTTAAGAGAAAAAATTAAATTAGATGATAATATTGGTGCTGTAATTGTGGGACATGATGAGCATTTCAGTTTTCCCAAAATGACCAAGGCCGCCACATATCTTCGCAATCCGGAATGTTTATTTATTGCTACCAACAAGGATACACGCTTTCCGTTAGGAGATCTTATATATCCGGGAGTTGGTGGCTATGTAGCTGCAATTGAAGTTGTTGCGGAACGTCGTCCATATTTGATTGGAAAACCAAATGCTGATTTTTGTGATCCGTTGATTAAGACTGGTCAAATTGTTCCATGTAGAACGCTGATGATTGGCGATAAGTAAGAAATGAAATTAACTAGCAACTCAACAAACCCCAAGAACTCAGTTTTAAGTAAAGAGGCTTACGAATGTCCTAATTTGGAACCGTTTACATACTACGTAACGCGCCAGCGGGAGGGGGTTCGGACGATTTGTAACGAAGTGTTACCTGGGGGTGGGAGGGGTCATCAACTACGTTACGTAACGACGATTTTATAACTTAACGCGACAAAAAATTCAAATTCAAATTACTAGGGGGAAGGGGGTTGTACGTTTCGTTCCGACCGTGGGGAGGTTAGTCAAAATTGGTCGCAAATTGCGTTACGTAATATGTGAACGACCCCTTTCCACAGTTACGGCCAACATTTAAATGCTTCAATCAATTTTTATATAAATAGGTTTAATTGACATTGACGGGACTGGACTCTAAATATTAAAATATGTAAGATGGTGAATTTCGCTCTGAATGTACACGTCATGTGCATAGTACATATTTAGTAATTTCCCAATCTTAAATCTCATTATTTTGAACTGAGTTTCTGTACAAACAATCTCAATCTGTGCTTTCGTAAGCTATCAAAAACACAGCGTGGAGAAAGTTTTTTGTGCTTTCACACGGCTATTATCCCTTTTTATTACCAATTTTGTGTTATGTACTTAATTGTGAGAAAAGTGAGCTTAAATTTGTTTTCTATATATGTATGCGTACGCGAGGAAGTTAAAAAACTTAACCTTATATGCAATTCTTTTTATTACAGTTTAGACACCGATATCCTTCTTGGTTACAATTGTGGCTTTCAGACGTTGCTTGTAGGTTCCGGCATTCATAGTCTCGATGATGTAAAATTGCTAATGCAGTCAGACGATTGCGAAGCTAAGAAACAGATACCTGATGTATTTTTGCCACGTTTAGCAGATTTGGAAAAGTTTTTATAAAATTGCAGTTTACCACGTTTTTACCACTTTTTTTAAATTCAATTTTAACTCTATAAATTTAGTGACCCTACATTATACCATCATAAATAAATTTTTAAATTCAGTTTGATTCAGGTTTTTATTGCTAAAAACAAAACAAAATTAAATTTTTCAAAATTATTTGTAAAATACACATTAAAAAAAAAAAAAACAACAACAAATGTTTAAACAGTGCGGTACAAATTTACTAGAGCTATCACCGAGCATAGTAGCTGAGTGGGTAAATTCCTTTGACACTGTCATCTCAGATTGTGATGGTATGTTAAAATTTTTAAATATTTTTATAAATTTCCCTTTGCTAATTTGTACACTTTCCATCACAGGTGTTCTCTGGTTATTTGGCACAAATATAGAAGGTTCTATTGAAACCATAAATCGCTTAAAAGAAATGGGGAAGAAGGTCTTTTATTGCACCAACAACTCAGCAGATACACGCAGTGCATTAGCAGCAAAAGCACGAAACATGGGACTTACTTTAGCTGATGAAGATATGATATGCACGGCGTATTCAACTGCTGCTTATCTTAAAAGTAAGAATTTTAATAAGCGTGCCTACGTTATCGGTGTTGAAAGTATAGCTAACGAATTCGATGCAGTTGGTATTGCTCACACTGGCATTGGACCGGATGTAATGGATGGAGATATTCGCACATATTTAAGAGAAAAAATTAAATTAGACGATAATATTGGTGCTGTAGTTGTGGGACGTGATGAGCATTTCAGTTTTCCCAAAATGACCAAGGCCGCTACATATCTTCGCAATCCGGAATGTTTATTTATTGCTACCAACAAGGATGCACGCTTTCCGTTAGGAGATCTTATATATCCGGGAACTGGTAGCTATGTAGCTGCAATTGAAGTTGTTGCGGAACGTCGTCCATATTTGATTGGAAAACCAAATGCTGATTTTTGTGATCCGTTGATTAAGACTGGTCAAATTGTTCCATGTAGAACGCTGATGATTGGCGATAAGTAAGAAATGAAAGTAACTAGCAACTCAATAAACCCCAAGAACTCAGTTTTAAGTTAAGAGGACGATACGAATGTCCTAATTTCCACAGTTATGGCCAACATTTAAATGTTTCCATAAATTTTTATATAAAGAGGTTTAAATGACATTGACGGGACTGGACTCTAAATATTAAAATATGGAGGATGGTGAATTTCTCTGTGAATGTACACATCATGTGATGTCAGTACATATTTAGTAATTTCCCAATCTTAAATCTCTTTATTTTGAACAGAGTTTCTGTACACGAGATTATATTCGTTGGAAAGCACAAACAATCTCAATCTGTGCTTTCGTAAGCTATTAAAAACACAGCGTGGAAAAATTTTTTTGTGCTTTCACACGGATATTATCCCTTTTTATTACCAATTTTGAGTTATGAACTTAATTGTGAGTAAAGTGAGCTTAAATTTGTTATCGATATATGTATTCATACCCGAGGAAGTTTAAAAACTTAAGCTTGAATGCAATTCTTTTTTTGCAATTCTGTTTTGTTTTTTGTGCTTTCACACGGCTATTATCCCTTTTTATTACCAATTTTGAGTTATGTACTTAATTGTGAGAAAAGTGAGCTTAAATTTGTTTTCTATATATGTATGCGTACGCGAGGAAGTTAAAAAACTTAACCTTATATGCAATTCTTTTTATTACAGTTTAGACACCGATATCCTTCTTGGTTACAATTGTGGCTTTCAGACGTTGCTTGTAGGTTCCGGCATTCATAACCTCGATGATGTCAAATTGTTAATGCAGTCAAACGATTCCGAAGCTAAGAAACAGATACCTGATGTATTTTTACCACGTTTAGCAGATTTGGAAAAGTTTTTATAAAATTGCAGTTGTGTTTTTTTTACAGGGTTGAAATTGTCTTTTAAGCGAAAATAAAAATGTAACAAATATATGAAGAAACATAAAATACAATTGTTAATTTTACACAAGGCAGGGATGTATGTATTCTGAAGTATGGCTTACATGTGGATGGGAGGATTCACACCCAATTACCTAAATTCACATAATTTTCGTCTAGAACTTGCTTCAATCATAAAAAGTACTTCAGGAAATCAAGAAAATACAACAGCTCTATAATAAAGAATTGTTCAAGATAATAAACAAAATCTTTCACTCGACCTAGAAAAGTTCTGGACAAGACAGGATGGATTGGCTTCTCTCATATGGACTCTATAGACCTATTCTAGGTCGTACGTAAGATTTTGTTGTATTACAAGTATCATTAATAATTCTCTCAATAAATCATTCTATTTGTATCGGCGGATTGCGTATCCCTGAACCGATTTCGCCAATTTTGAATCCCAAGGGCTACTTCTGAAGATATAACTAATGATCAAGAATTCATAGACCTTTCAAAACCTTCCATGCCACCTTCTATGCGTTACAAACGGAAAAACAAAGTGAGTGTACCTTGTGTGTAAAATTCAACTTTTTTAAATTGCATCATGTACCATTTTGTTAAATTGTACTCAAAATGGGTTAATAATACTTCAATTAAAAGAAAAAGCTTTCATTACAAAACTCTCACAAAAGCTGATCCGACAACTGTTAATTTAACTTCGGTTGAACTCTCTCTTCAGTCAGTGATCTATAGAATTTGCACACAAAGGGAAGTCGTATCGCTGAGCCGGTTTGAGTTTTGTTTTAATTTCGCGTTAAATGTTTTAATTAATTTACATTTATTATCACAGTACGAAAACTTTTATTTTATAAGTAATGCACACGGAAAGTGGAACAAATTTGCTGGAACTACCAAAGGAAGCGGTAAAAAAATGGTTGCAATCTTTCGATGCGGTGCTTTCAGATTGTGATGGTATGATTGAGTATCTACTTTTGTTGTTTGTGTCATTAGGAAAATGTGAGAGTAAAAAGAGTTTTTCGCAAAAACACCCAGCAGGAAATTTCACGGAAGCTTGCAATTAAATACATAAGGGGTTATCGTGAACAAATTCCCTGGGAATTTTTTTTAAACTACCGTGTATTCTCTATTGCGGTGTGAGAAAAATTCCCCGCTAATATTTATTCACGATAACCCCCATAGCGTCAAGTCTCTTTGAAATGCATCCGAGTGAGTTTAAAAATTAATTAGTTTTTGAAATTATAGAAAACAATTCGATACATCCAACGTAAAAGTTTGTAACTCAAGTTACCAACCCGTAAAAAGACAATCATTTTCAAAATCTGCGCATTAGACTCCATCTTGTGTCAAATTTTGGTACCTCTAGCTTGAAATTTGAAGGGCTGGGAGCAATTTTTGTAGTTACAACCTAAGTATATTTTACAAAGGTCTCCATGCAAAAACTTGGCAACTTAAGTTGGTAAAAATCAGTGGTTGTAAGTCCTACATACCAACGTAATGTCCGTTAAATATTTTGAATGCTAGTAGGCAAGTTAAGTTACCAACTTCCCTCATGGAACTGATAGAGAACATTAGTTGGTAACTAAAGTTACAACTCATATGTATTCATTTTATCCAAATTATAAGTTAAAATTGTTAATATCTCTGTTAATCAATTTGGAATAGTGGCAACGATTTAATAGTCGAAAAACCTTTATTTTGTCTACAGATTTCAAAAGTATTTATTCAATTTTTGTTTTTGGTTTTCTTGTTTTAACGAAAACAATACAAAAGTGATCATAACTAAAAACTACAATTTTCGAGTTACCAACTTTTACGTTGGACGTATCGAATTTTATATCGTCACTCTTGGGCCAGATTCACGAATGTGAAAATTATTGAATTTGAGAAATTGCTTTTTAAAATTTTTTTAAATATGAAAATTATATGTACATTTTGCTTTTTCGTGTAATAAACTTTGCATTTGCTGTTAAACCACTTCAGATATAGCTTTCATACTTCTGGCATAACTTTATTGAACCATTTTGTACAAGAAAACCACATTAGTGCAAAACTGAAAAATTTGCACTTTCGTGAATTTGGCCTAATAGTGACGATATCAGCTTTTATTGTGGGAGAGTAAGCTGTTCAACAAAAAATGAATGTATTGGGGGTTATCGTCAATCAAGATTCCCGGGGAATTTTCGCGGACTGCCGTTCATTCTCCATTGCAGTTTAAGAAAATTCCCCGGTAATCTTGATTCACGATAACTCCCATTGTATATTACGGAGGAAGTACCAAAAATAAACTGAGTTGGTTAGAAGAAAAACAAGAGAAATATTTTTGTTTATTTATTTTTATACATCATTCTTTTTTATCTTCATTTCAATACATTTTTTTAGGCTTATTAAAACGGCCCTCATAATCGTGCTTTTTAAGCTTCGTGATTTCTCCATTAGGGGCTGTTCACATATTACGTACCGCAATTTTTGATCAATTTTAACTCCTCTCCCCGGTCGTAACGAACGTAACAAAACGTTCAACCCCCTCCCCCCTGGTACCGAATCAAATCTTAATTTTGGTTATTTGAAATTGAATTTTTTGTCGCATAAAATTAAAAAATCCTCGTTACGTAACGTAGTTGATGACCCCTCCCACACTTATGTAACACATCGTAACAAATCGTCCGATCCCCCTCCGGAGAATCTGGTGCTGGGCGAATTTATTCGGTCCCAAAGACCGCAATAAAGCAATGTATATGTTATTTTAGTAGTGTGGGTTGGCGTATTGTCATGATGTAAGAAATAGTGACGTAGGTTATGTTAGGTTAGCGCGGAAGATAGCAGTTGCTATCATAACTTCGGCCACGATTGGGCCCGTTGTATACTCGATATATAACTTCGTTGTCAAATTTGTATAAACCAACGCTAGGCATTGACAAAGGAAATTAAAAATGGATTCTTCGACATCAGGATCTTTACAGCTTCTATAAAGATATCCTACGTTGGTAAGCTCCATCCTTGAAGCCTGCCTACTTATAAATAGTGATGTAAGTAAACATTATCGCTTTGGTTGCTGATTTGTCTTGCTTTAATTCGCTCCGTCCGGTCTTCATATCATGAACTGTTTTTTGGTTTCCGGGTCGCACTTTGAAAACCAAGCTTTATTACCGGTTACGATTTGACTTAAGTTGCTAGATCGTCCGTTTTCGAATTGGTTAAGATATATTTGGACAAATCGTACTCGAGCTTCTATTTGGATCTCATATAGAATTCGTGAAACCCATCGAGCAGATTTCTTCGGGTGCAGCAGATCATCAAATATTCATGATACAGCCACAGCATTTAAATGCCCAGTCTAGAAGTTTTACAACCACTTTGAAGCAGTCCGAACAGATAAACCTTCTCACTCTCTCATCAAGCATTTTCACTAGCTTGAGTTGACACAGAAACCCGTAAAAAATCGCATGACGAGTTTCTGGTTATTGGTGGTGGAATTTTTTTCGACTTTTCATTAGGAACGTAATATGAAATATCGAAAGATAATTGTGAATCGAATATCATCAATAAACTTTTTAAAGAGAAATAAGACTAGCACCAACTTAGCGAATTTTTGCTAGTCTCCTCATGATCTTATTCTGTAAGAAGATGTTAGATTATTTCTTTAAACGTGTAAATGCTCGAAAACCTCGTGAATTCGTAACAGTTGTCAAAATCAATATGAACTTTGATAGTCTTACGAGCTTACGAGGTTTTCGAGGATTTTAAACGTTTTAAAGGATACCTTAAACATGTCTAACACATTTTGATGAATTTCTAAGGAATTGGAATTTAAACTTCAATTTGACAAAAAAAATCATACTAAGGGCCAATTTCACAATGTCCAGTTAAGCATTAACTGGAACTTTAACTGGCACTTTGACATAAAATTTCATACAAAATTTTTATTTATCTGAAAGTTAAATTTTAACTGGACATTGTGAAAACGGCCCTTAATCTGTCATATCATGACTTTTCTCTTTTGAACTCCAAAGCGCTCCTAGATTTCACTATGAGCTGCTTAAATAAAAAAAAAAAAAAACGCGCGCCGAAAAAAAAATGTTTTGTCTTCTTTGCACATAATTTTTATTTTGCCTACGACTCTAGGCGTTTTTCTTTTTTCGTTCGGAGCAGTGTCTGAGTTGTCAAAAAATAATTTGTGTTTCTTTTTTTGTTCAGAGTGAAATCAGAGCGCGCTCTATGAGCTCAGAATGAAACGACAGAGCGTTTAGAGTAAAAGACGGAGCACATCAAAATAGACATTTGAATGTAGAAAAATAAACAAAATAAAATAAAAACAAACTTGATTTTAGATTGTGCTGGTTATTTTGAAGTAAAATAAAATAAATTTAATAATTAATTTGAATTTTTTGGCAGTTTGACCGGCTTTCAATGGAAAAATGTTCAAGTGTGTTTCATAAATAAATTAGGGCGCTCTGAGCGTGCTCTGTTCAGGTTATACTCGACTTGCTCACACTCTGTTCAGAGCTCTACTCTGAACAAAAAAAGAAAAACGCCTTCTTACTTACTTTGTTTTCTGAATATATCAAAAATTAGATTATATCAACGCTGTTGCCATGTAATTCTACAGTTTTTCCTGCTGGGAGGTTAGTATTTATTCTCTCTGAGCGAAAGCTTTTTGCATACATTTTACTAATTTTCAGCTAATATATTTGAGTTGGTCAAGGTTAATTGAGGATGTGTTTTGTCTTCTGATGGGTTTGAATTGAATTGGGAAAGCCAAATTGTAATGCAAATTCAATCCGACAGATGGGAGATCTTTTTAAACATACAAATTTATGTGTCTTTGAAAATAAGAAACTTTTTTTTATTCACCAGGTACACTTTGGCATGAAAATACCCCTATTGCAGGTGCGCCGGAAACAATAAATGCTTTGCAGAAGCTTGGAAAACGTATTTACTTTGCCACAAATAATGGCATTAAGACCCGCCAAGCTATTTGGGAACGCGCCAAACCAATGAATTTTGAAATTACCGAAGAACAAATTTTATGTCCCAATCATGCCATTATACAGTATCTCAAAGAACGCAATTTCCAACAAAAAGTTTATGTCGTAGGTGCAGCAGCCATATCGGAAGAACTGAATAGTGCTGGCATTGAAACAATCTGTACAGAACGTGATGTTTTAGATATCAAAATGGGTGATTATATTCAGCGTGAATTGGAAGATGCCGCTGCTGATAATGTTGGAGCAGTTGTGGTTGGCTTTGATGAAAACTTCACATATGGCAAAATGATGAAGGCTTCACATTATTTGGTCGCAAATGAGCAGTGCTTGTTTTTAGCAACAAATCCCGATGCAGTGCATCGATATCCATTGTTTCATATACCAGGCACAGGTGCTATATTGAAAGCGGTGGAAACATGTGTGGGGCGTGAGGCATTGTGTCTGGGCAAACCAAATCCAATGTTTTGTGAGTCATTAATTAAATCGGGAGAGTTGATACCAGAACGTACGCTAATGGTTGGTGATTGGTAAGTGGGATTGTTTGCTCTGTATATTTATATAAAAAGTTTGTGCTGAAATTACATATTATGCTTTTTTCAGCTACAAAGTCGATGTAGTTTTTGGTAAAAATTGTGGTTTTCAAACTTTAATGGTTGGAACGGGACTCTATAATATGCAGGATGTTTTAAAATTGCGTGAAAATCGGGGAGAAAACCAAAAACTCATTCCAGATTTCTATATAGAAAAATTAGGTGATCTATTGCAATTTTTGTAAAACAGAAAAATTAAATAAAAAAAAGTTAACAAAATAAAAAATTTTCATACAAATTTCACATAAATGTTGATTTTTAATATGGCTTGGAGCGTTGTCGATCAAGTTACAAGTGTGTATTCATCGAAAAGTGCTTATACCGTTTTCTTTTTATCTTGGTTAACCAAATTGAAATCAGTAAAAACCAAAACTCAAAAATTCGCGTTCAAACTATGTAGGTATGTATTTAGTTTTTTTCTGATAGTTAATTTTTTTTTTAAACAAATCACAACAATTATCGCAGTTTTTTCAATTTCATTTTTAAATAATAATAATAAATAATTTGAAACTGCTTAGTTTTTTATTTTAGCTTTAATTTGTCTGTTTCGTTTTGTTTTTATTTTGACGTCTTCATTGTTAAAAAAAGCTTTTTCATAAACCTTTTCAAATCAGGGATTCAAATGGTTAAGAGAGCATTGCCATACTGACAATTTATTTGGTTAACTAAATAATTACTCAATCAAAAGCTCTTTATATAGCAAACTAACCCGGCTTGTGCATAATAAGGCATAAACTAACTATATCGCCCTAACCACTCAAGTGGGAATATGCTATTATTATACCAAAATTTTGATGGTCTCACATCGTTAGAACAGTTGACTTTCGTCGATAATGCAACCAGGAAGATGTAGGCGATTATGCAGCCACTTGGAGTGAAAGGAAAGAGGTTTAACTTCTAAAAGCAAAGACGATAAGCAAGTAGTCAAATTGTCATATTATGTACACAGATTCGAAAGTCTGTGTTTTTTTAGGGTAACTTCTTCTATTCCTATAACCTGAAATTCAAGTTAAATTGGAGCAAAATTAATTATTTCCATCAAATACGATTTTCTGTGTCAAGCCTTCAATACGCTATGATGCTGATATTAAAATAAAAGTCAAAAACTGTTACAAATCGGTAAGTCTACTTAGTTGTAAACCAGGAGCGTAGATAGAATTTAGTTTCGGGAGGAGCTCTTTAAACTATTTTGTTCATAATCACGAAATAAATGTTACTCATACGCCTTTTTGCAAGGAAAGAAAATTTCGGGAGGGGCTGGAGCCCCCTGAGTCCCCCCATAAATACGCCCCTGTTTTGAACTATGTAAGTATTCGATGGTAGGCTAATGATTGGTCTTTATTCTGAGCCAAATCAGATTTTTTCAAGATTGCTATTAGAATTAGAAAAGAAGTCAGGATCCAGTCATCAAAAGTCACTGCGGGATATGAGGCCTATTACGCAAACTCTGATAAGATTTAATTAGAAGTCAGTCCATAGGAGAAGTCTGTGTCTTGAAAGACTGTCACAGTCACATAGAATATGTTCTGCTGTTATCTCTTCACCGTTACAGAATCAACAGAATCGCTAAAAGTCATAGTAAAGTTCCTGTTGGTATACAGCTCCTTCCCCAGCGCGGAATGTTTGATAGTTCCAGTCCAACCTCTATTCAGTAACATAAGTTTCGCTACGAATCCAAGCGTTTCCCTTTAGGTAACCCTTTTTTGGAGTAGAGCTGGAAAATCTTCATCAGCCCCTTGAAATTTGAAATGAGTTGAATGGCCCATGTTCTCAGATTGAATTTTTGTTAGGTCGTAGAGTGAATGAGAAACCTATAAGATGTAGAGTTTTTATACATTTAACCATGAATGTATCATGCGGCTGCTCTAGAAAACCGATCGAGTTAGTGTGCTCTTTTGAATGAATTCTCTGGATTTTCGCACCTCCCGTTTTAATTCAGCTTTCAGCGTTAAAAATTTCAAATCAGTTGAATCCCCACGCAGATAACAAATAATTAGCTCTTCTTGCCCGTGGGAGTTAATACCACTAACTTTATGTGTGTGCTATGGAATAATAAAACCATTCATTTGGTGTGTGCTCATGGAGTAGTTCACCTAATATACCTTTTACCGGATCTTTAATAATGTAGGGCTCTTGCATTAAGGCGACTTCAATCTTATCCATATGAAAGCAGCGTTTCAAGCCTACTGTTGATGTATACGTATTGGCATGCTGCAGGTTAATTTTGAAGGTATAAACGTCTATGTTTCCAAAAAGTTAAATCTCGACGAGTTGCTTTAATGTTTTCTGAGATATTTTGATGAACCAATTTTTAAACCTAAGTACACGTACTTAGTAGCCTTGGAACTATTGGACTTTTGGATTAAAGCTGGCTCTTGTGACGTTCTTGCGTACATTAAATCTTGATTTTCACTAAAGACGTAACTTACTCCTGAAATTAATTTAGTTTATTTCATATTGTTTTATTAATTTAATAGTAGAATTGAACATACTTATAATAACAATTCATAAAACATTAAAATACATCAAACAATTCAAACACATTCGTACTCGTGGTACATTAAAATTACTTAAGCATTAAATTTGTTATTCAGTGTACTAAGCATTATAACTTAAATTTTCTTATTTACTTAGTTAAACAATTTGTAAAGTCTTTGTGATAATCGTTATTTACTTATGTAAATATTTAGCAATTTAGCAAGAAGAAAATAATTACAGTGTAGCAGAGAAAAGAAGCGAAGCAAAATAAAACTCACGCGATCGACACGTGGTATATTTAAGATATAACACTTCACATACTTAGCTATTTGTTCCCTTTTTATTTAGTAGATACTTTTTTTCTGCCTACACAATTTCTTCCCGGACTTTGTCTAAATTGCTAAAAGGTAACATCAGGTGGTCGATGGTGTACTCGTCAATATACGTGAGCTACGCGACAGATAAGCGCACCAATAGAAGACATTGATCAAGAAAAATAGCAATGGAAAGACAATTCTCGAAGCACGATCAATTTTCGATACGGAATTATATTGTGGTGTACGCTTACCCTTGCGACGCGCTTCAAGTTCCTCACGGCGATAGTAGGACATGCGGCGACGTCCTGTTGAATGACTGGGTGTGGCATCTGCAGAAAATACGATTTTAAAATAATGTCATTTAAATATACTTGCATAGATAAATACACCCACCTTCAGCAGCACGCAAATGTGCTTCCTCATCATCTTCATCGGACATATCAAAATCGACACGTTGCTTGTGACGACGCCTAAAACAATGCCAGCCAAAGCAAGAGAAACTGTAAGAGGATGAACGGCGTCTTCGATTCGGTATACGTCTGATACCAGGACTCTCACCACTTGCTGGCATAGAAATTGCACACATTGATAGCGGTATCACTTCGTAAATTTTAGAATCAGTGCTAACATTAAATTCTGAACCTAAGCCACTTGGTGTCTTCATGGCATTTTCATCGATTTCCTCCGTTTCAGAGTCAGTTTCAACTTCTTCAATGATAAAATAACACTCACCCGAACCATATTTGGTAAAATAGTGCACTACGGCAAATTGTAGTATCGTTGCAAATATAAAGGCGAACGAGAGAAACACAAAGAAATCTAATGCTGTTGGATATGGCACTTTAGGTAAATCGGTGCGTGCTTCAAGTCCCAGAAAAGTCATTGTTAGTACAGTGGTAATACCCAACGAGACACGATCTGCTGTCGCCTCACGATTAAGCCAAAATGAAACCCATGAAAGTACTACCAATAGGCAACATGGTCCATATACTTGTATGAGAAAGTTACCCATATGACGTTGTAGATGAAAGTTGACCATTAGCATGGAGTATTCAGCTGGAAATAGCGAAGAATATGATAATGGTTATAATTATTGTTGATACTGTTGTAGAAAATGATAGTGTTATAGACATACAATGGCGAAATTTGAAATAGTTCGAACAGCCTTCAATGAGCGCAAGGAGTTTCAAATAGTAGATTTACCATAATCGATACAAAGCCTTTGTGAGAATTAGGGTATTCCTAAAATTGGTAAAAATATTGAGATTTAAGTGATGAATTCTTGCCACAGATTTTTCTCGCTTTCTATAACCAATTATGGTTTATTTCAGAGTTTGAACTCGGTTTTTTCCTTTGCATTAGAATTGCTTGCTTGAAAGTGCAGAAGCCCCTTTTTTCCGGCAACTATTTTAATAAATGTTCAAATTTACACTTACTCTATTGATAAAGCGAAATTCTGGACCTGGATCTCTGATAGCATTCAGCCTTTGCCCTTCGTGGAGAGTAAACCTTAGCGATGTCAGCCATTTAGTTTCAAACTAGGTCAGTGAAAATGCCAATTGCAAGGTTTAACATCAACAATGCCTCTGGGCTTGATGACATAATCAGCCCTTGTGTTGAGAATGTATGCCTCAACACTAAATCGAGTTATAGAAATTTTATTAAACTTTCGCCGTGTGAAAGATTATGCAGAGAAAGCTTTTCTAGAGAGCATCTCTTTCTGAAAAATGGAATCATTCCTTTCATTTTCCACAAAAGAATGGCGTTTTATCGAGTTTGATAGCGCCCTAAATTTTACGATAATAATTGTATATGGTTTCGGTAGTTCCTTCAACGCCACTTCACGTTTTGGGCTTATTGATTCAACTGGACCTGAGTGAGATGGACAGATCAGTGTATAGCTTTGTTGAAACGGTATCGAAATATTTCATTTCGGTTGATCTTCATTGAGTTTATTTCACCTTCATTCGACTTTTACTACAATATAATTTACACATTTGGGCCGGAACATCAAAAACGTCTTTGAAGCTGGTTTTTTTTTGATAAAAAAGTGTACACAAAAATAATTCACTACAAGGACATATTTTCTTTGAAAAAATCAAACGCCAAATTAAAGGATATACATTCACCTATCTGAAAAGGTGCCCGCTTTATCCAGCAGCTGATCCACAAAATAGTGAGACGGGTCGAAATTTCTTCAATTTTGAAAAAAATCTATTTTTATGTTTAAAAATGTTAGTCGCATTAAGCGCAGGAGTGATATATGAATAAATTTATGTGCATTCAATCAAATCAAGTAAGATGAAATCAACTTAAAGTGAAATGGGCGGTGCAACGCCTCAAAAACATATTCGTCATATCTCCGAAACTATTAGACATGGCGGTGCCACGCCACAAACATAAAACTTATTATAACTCCGAAACTACTTATTTGAGCTATAGGGATGAATTTCGGTATATATATAAAGGGTAGGGGAACTGATGCTATTGTGGTAGGGTAAACGCGGGAGATATGGCACCCTTTTCGTCAAACTGCTATAAAACCAGAATCAAAAGAGATTTTTTAAAAAACAAAACACAAATTTATTCTTTTATTAATTTTAAACAAAAAAAATTACTGCAACTACAATAAAAATTATTGCAAATATGTTTTTTATTCACTGTATAAAAATGCTATAAAGTGCCGAATCACCCGACACTGCGGGTGATACGGCACCATATCATGGGTGATTTGGCACCCTAAGTGAATTTTAATTTTTTATTGCCACAATTGTTGCATGTGTGCACAAATGATGTACATGTTTCATGTAAAAACATACAGCACATTACGAATTGGATCCAATCGTCTTTTTTAGTGGTTTATCCATATTCTTTACCGCATCCAACGCATTCATTTTCGCCTAAATCTTCAGGTCCATCAGATTCATCTTGAAATACAACATTTCCATCAGCTTCATCGGAAGAAGCGTAGATAGTTACCAACTTGCGTTAATAAGTTATCTTCTTTGGTTGTGTTGTTCTTTTAACATTTTTTTTGTTTTCTGCTGGACCACATTTTCGGGAGAAGTTAAAATCCTTGCCGTTTGTTTTCTTGTGCTCGGCTTAGAACTTTTCGATGTCGTTGGTAAAAACGCTATTTCATTTAACGCATGTTCAGGCATATCCTAGTGAAAACCTCAAATTAATCAAATAAAAATTAAAACACAGTCATTGAAGGTCCTATCTAACTAAAATTCTACGGCTCTGTGGTACATTGAAGCACTTCAGCCATATTTTGTCATTAATTTTTCTCATTGCAATTCTGTAAAAAGGCGTGATCTGGAATTTTATTTGGACTTTCCTCAATGATGAGCCCGTGTTATTATTGATGCTGTTTGTTGGCCTTTCACATCCAGAGTTCAGTCAAGTTTATGTTCAACAAAATATTGATAACCGAAACATTAAGATTTAGCACTAAGTGAGAAGCAAAGGAGATATGGCATCAGAACCATATCGCCCGCAGTAGTGGGGTGCCATATCTCCCTTTCGGTATATACCGAATAAAAATGCCACGAGTCGAACACACATATTCACTCGCGCTCGTATTCACCCGAAAACGAAATCACATTCAATTCTGTTTGTTTTGATATATGAACCATAAAGCTGTATCAAATGTTCACCGCTCTGCTGCCTCTCAAAGTATATGCAAAACAAAAGTAAGTCGTTTACATTTCCTAAATTTTTTAAAAATCCCACACAGAAGCTATTATTGCAAATACAAATAAACGAACAACATACTACGCAGTTGCAGTTGAATTGAACTGTGTCCATATTTTAATGCTATGAAAGCTGCAAGTATTGAAAATGATAGGGGTGCCATATCACCCAGTGGTGCCACATCTCCCGCCTTTACCCTATAGGTAATCTTTTTTTTGAAATTTGCAAGAGAGCCGTTAGATCAAATTGAGCCAAATTTGTTTGTGCTGACCAGTGAAGTATTGGCTACAGAATATTTTTCAATAAAATGTGTGCAATTTCATAAAAAATTTATTGAGCAAAATCTGAAAAAAGTCAAAAAAAGCTGTTTTCAAAAAGTTGGCAGGTAATGTCGTATGTATGGTTGGGCAATGTGGTATATATACTGATCAGTACTTGTAAAGTGGGCGGGTAATGTGGTACACATAAGTAGGGTAATGTAGTATACTTATACCATATAACAGAATATAAAATTGGAAAGATATGAAATAAGTTCAATATAACATCTATTTATAAATACGTGAACAGTTTTTTTTGCGCCCCTTTTGCGAGCTAACCATTTAACCGATTTTGGATATTTTTTTTTATATGATAGGTACTGTGGTGTAGAATCCACGAATCCAAAAATTATCCTCATAAGTTGCCATTAAGGCATTTAAAAACAGGATCAAAGTTTCCCATATAATTACAACAACAACAGCACCCACAGAGTTATGCTGTGTTGTTAAGAAAGTGAATTAGACAGTGGAGTGAGAGAAATTTTGTTGTTGTTGTTTTTCTCTTACTTGCACGAAACCTGTTTCGTTGCGCTCTGTCGACGTTCTGCACCGATATTTTGGATGTTTTTCGATACATTTGAACTTTTACCGATATTTTGGATGTTTTTCGATACTTTTGGACTTTCACCAATATTTTGGATGTTTCTCGATACTTTTGGACTTTCACCAATATTTTGGATGTTTCTCGCTACTTTTGGACTTTTATCGATATTTTGGATGTTTCTCGATACTTCTCGATATTTTGAATGTTTCTCGATGCTTTTGGACTTTTACCGATATTTTGGATGTTTCTCGATACTTTTGGACTATTACCGATATTTTGGATGTTTTTCGATACTTTTGGACTTTCACCAATATTTTGGATGTTTTTCGATACTTTTGGACTTTCACCAATATTTTGGATGTTTCTCGATACTTTTGGACTTTTATCGATATTTTGGATGATTTTTGATATTTTCGAACTTTTACCGATATTTTGGATGTTTCTCGATACTTTTGAACTTTTGTCGATATTTTGGATGTTTCTCGATACTTTTGCACTTTTATCGATATTTTGGATGTTTTTCGATACTTTTGAACTTTTATCGATATTTTGGATGTTTCTCGATACTTTCGGACTTTTATCAATATTTTGGATGTTTCTCGATACTTTTAGACTTTTACCGATATTTTGGATGTTTCTCGATGCTTTTGGACTTTTACCGATATTTTAGATGTTTTTCGATACTTTTGGACTTTTACCTATATTTAAGATGTTTTTCGATACGTTTGGATTTTTATCGATATTTTGGATGTTTATCGATACTTTTGGACTTCTATCGATGTTTTGGATGTTTCTCGATATTTTGGATGTTTCTCGATGCTTTTGGACTTTACCGATATTTTGGATGTTTCTCGATGCTTTTGGACTTTTACCGATATACATACCGATGTTGACCGATACTTTTGAGATCTTTTCGATATTTTGGATGTTTTCCGATATTTTTTGGCACAAGCTCTACACCAATTTTTATGTTATTCGGTTTTAAGATATACTGAGCCTGGTTCATATAAAAAATGTTGCTACGATTAATGAATACTCAATGTTCTGGCTTTCTTTTTTATCAAACGGTACTCGGAAAAAGTGTATCCATCTCAAAGTAAAAGGCCAAATTTTAGCCACCGGCGATACTAGTTTACATTAACTCTCAAACACATTTTTTTTATAAAAAAATAAACAGCAATCAAATAATGTTAAGAATAGCAAGAAACCACACTGGACAATTTTTAGAAATTACAAAATTCTAAAAATAAAATGGGAAACTTTTTTAATTAACACAGTTAAACACTTATTTCGCAATACTTAGCACTTACCTTTATTGAATAAAAATAAAACTTCACCAAAAAGCAACTTTTTCTTAAAAAAATTTTTTTGCAAAAAATCCAGAAAAAAAAATCAACCACACTTACGTTTCATTCAACTGACATCGGAAAAATTTTGTTTGGTGCATGACAGCAACACATCCCTGATTCGGAGATATGCGACTATACCACATTGAAAAACTATACCACAGTAGCATCAGTTTCCCTAGTAAGTCAAATAACATTTGCTGAAAAAAAGGGCGGCACCACACCCAACTATGAAAATATCCTTATTAATTGCCACTCTGTTCTATAGGGAACAAGTTAATTCATGTAGCTCTGCCTGTGGGCGTGGTTCCACGTACTTTTTCAGCAGATGTTATTTTTCTTGATGACTTTTGTATATAAACTGAATTTCATGCACATGGGTCGAATAGTTTCGGAGATATGATGTGTTTTATATTTTTTGGGGCGTGGCACCGCTTACTTTTCTAGTGGATGTTATGTTACTATTCGAACTATTATCCATTAAGTTAAGGTATCTTAACAACATACAAAGGATTAAATAATATGTGTATTTGGATGAGATAGATTCCTTTACTTCAACTGATGATATCTCGGAATGTTTGGATCCAATTTGAATAGTAAATGTAAAAGTAAAGGTTTAATGAGGAGGATTATGGCCATAGATGTGGACGTTAAAAACTTAAAATATGTCTCAAGACAGCGATTGCTCTACTTTGAAGCAGCATACCTTAGAATTCTGACGTGATAGAAAAAAAACATTTTCAGATTCGCTATTAAGAGGTCTGCATTTAGAATGGAAAACCATTGTAAAGCTGTGTTGTTAGTATCTAATTAAATTCCACAAAATCTGCTTGGTAATTTTAGAATTTTCAAACCAACTCAAATTACTTGAACTATGTTGTTGGAATTGATACTTAACCAATAGTCACATAATCATTAAAGTACATACTTAATTCCACACACACAGTCTGGCCTAATACAACAGTCTGTTTGTCATTATTAGGAATGAGCTTTCAAAGTAAATGCATCAGAGTAGCACACGACGTATGAGCAACATGAAATTATTGCCGTCAATTAAACGTAACCCATACGCAACGTTAGACAATTTATACTTTTTTTTATAAAAAAATCATTTCTTTATAAAAAAAATTAAAAAATAATTTTTTTCTTATTTTCACTCACATTCATGATTCGACTCAATCCGTACACTACCTCCACCGGATGCACCTCGACCATTGCCAAAAGCGCCCTTATCTAATTGTAGGCCAACACCGCGTCCATGTTGCTTATTTTGTATGCTGCCTGGTACAGCAAATGTTGTTAAGGATTTGCTAAATTTGTTGTTGCTGCTTTTAATGTAACCATTACTATCAATGCTGCTTGGTGGCGCTGCTTTATAAATATAATCGGTAAGATTACCAGCCGGACAATCGACCAAATCAAATTGTGATAATTTCATATCTTCGGCAATTGCAACAGCAGGACGTTCTTCATTCCAGCGATAAATGACATCGGCAGTTGTGTAGCCAACTATGGATGACAAAAGAAGGAAATATAACAATGTTGATAGCAAGAATTAATGTTTGATTTCGTTATAATAAGGCTATAATGGCATTGTTTTTTTAAACGACACGATTTGCAGAAAGATAAAATAATTTTAATATGCTGCTTTTGCCAGGTAAAATTATATATACATGAGTTGAAATTTTTATATATTAATAACAAGAAGATCTAAAAAGGAGACCATTAATTTTACTAACGCCAAAATGTAGAAAACTTTATTTGTGCTTAAAGCTTGATCCAAAATAGTTCAGAACATAAAAATCAAAGCTATGGGTAATTTTGAGAGGCTGTATGGGTCGATAAATAAAATGTTCAAAAAATTATAACTCCTAAGGTGTCTTGATTTTGGATTCATATGAAAGGTTATTTTCTTTACACGAAAAATAGTTTGGAAGACCAAAAAAGTAGGCAATAAAGCGTTTTCAGTAATTTTAGTACTCACTAGTAATAGTGTTACCTTTAGCCTGGCCAAATATTAAATACCCTAAGCTGCAGTTTTTTGAAAATTTGGCTTGTATGGGAGGTGCCACGACTTCTTGTCTGAATTTACATACCTTTTGCTCAGATTTTGTGCTTCCAGTGTTTGAGCGTATTTTGGTTGGATTATCCCAAAAATTGCTTTCAGTACAGCATTTTTTATCTTTCTGAGTTGACCCAGAGTTGAGCTTGAATTTATAGTTCTTAGTGTTTGAGTGAAATTTTGTTGGATTATCTCAAAAAACGTTTTCAGTACAGCACTTTGAAGCTTTTGCTTATATGGGAGGTACCACGCCCTTTATTCTGATTTCGTCTAGTTTTTGTTCAAAGCTTGCATTTATAAACCTTAGTGTCTGAGTGAAGTTTAGTTGGATTATTTCAAAAAACGCTTTCTGTATATCATTTTGAAAATTTTGCTTATATGGAAGGTGCCACGAATTTTATGCTCAGAGCTTGCTGTAACCATTCCTAGTATTCATGTGTATTTTGGTTGCATTGTCGTGAAAAACACTCCTAAAGTTGCATTTTGAATATATTTTTTGTATCGGCGCTAGGCGTGTCCGTTAATCGATTTCGCTTAATTTCAATAAATTTGAAGAAGGATAACACTCACATCAAACAGTAACTAATTTTTGTTAACGTCATTAAAAAGTTGTAACCTTTTTCATTAAACCTTACAGTTTAGCTTTTCCAATTAAACCCTTACATTCCGAGTTATCACCTATTTTAACTCCATACAAAACAAAACGGGTATTTTTGCTTTTTCGATCTAGAATTTTTGGAGAATTAGAGTCAATCCAGACAAAAAAAACCAAACCCTAAATATTTAATAACTTCAGTGAATCTGGATTAACTCAAAAAACTAAGACCGCAAAAAAAAGTCCTTTATAAGGAATTAAAATACCATTACCTCAGTGGTTGATTACTCAGAAACTAAGGATCCAACCGGAAAAGTTTAAAGATAAGGTTTATTGTGCAAGGTTTTAACTATTCGATTTCATTAGACTGTCTACTGTTAACGTTATACTACTTTAAATATGCCTCAAAACAGCTAGTTTTGCACTTGCAAATAAGGATGTCTGGAGAAATAGAGTCAATTCGGCAAATCTGATATTATTTTCGCATTCAGTGGGTCTTGATTTCTTGAAATCGACAGCGAAACCCTATGCCGCAAAATCAGTGTTGCCTTGTGTAATATACGGGAGAGCACACATTTCAAAAGTAGAAGATATGTTACGGTGCATTTTTCCGAATCTTATCAAGAAAACAGTGAGGTAAAAGGTTAAAAAGTCGAAATCGCTCATTACGGCCACATAATAAATCAACTTTGTTCATGGATTAAGCCCCCCATGCCAAGTAAAATAGGAAAAGCTCTAAATTTTCAGGTAAAACGACATCCTGTCAGCCCCTTATGTCGAAATTTTGTTGTTCACCTATTGGGAATTTTATTTTACACGTCTAGGAATATATTCCACTACATTGGCCTTATGCCCCCCCTAGGAGTAAAAGTAGAAATACATACATTTGGTTACAGAATATCGCGACCTTAGAACAACAGAGTTCTAACTACATAAAAAAAGTGTAACTTTGTTGATAATATGAAAAAAAAAAATGTATTTCTGAAAACCTGCATCAAATAAGGGAAGATTATTTTCGGATATGCCCATATATACATTTTCATACCTGCCATGCCTCCTACTCAGCGTTACAAACGGAAGGACAACAAGTGTAGGGTACAAAAAAGTACTAAACATAGTACTTTGTGTCAAATGTGAAAAAGCTTACTTTGACCTTATAGGCTTAATAGCTTTCCAAAATTGTTCTCAACATAAAAATCGGTTAAGAAATGCCCAAGTTATGGATAATAATATGAAGTGGAGTTCGCCACAATTTACCCATTTTTTCGTCACTCCAAAATCCACAAAAATTTTTTTTTAGATTTTGACATGAACTGAAATGATGTACCATGTTTCAACGAAATCTGAGATGCTGCTGATGCAATGCAACATTAACACTTCATTGCCATATAAAAGTGAATGAATTGATCGAGAACATGTCGATGAATATTTTTTCCCCAACAAAACACAAATTTATGACATTGTTAGTGTCAGTCCTCCGAATATGTTAACAAAAATTGCCATCTTGAGTGTTGACTGCAAGAAGTTACCTTGTCTAGATGACAATATGTTATAGCAAAAAAAAGAAGAAATTCCAGGACGATAACAATATCAATAGATGCAGAGCAACAGAAAAAGTTGCCAATAACATTAAGTTACAAAAAAACTTAGACTTTACATATGCATATAAAATGAAAAGAATTTTGTTGCTGTGCATTAAGTGGGGTTGGGCTTAAACGTATCCATGGTTTAAGGAGTACGTATCATGGATGTGATGTGCTGTGATTGGAATATGTTGCTCGACGACTGACTGTGAATTAATGCTTTTCTTTTGGTGTCAACCAAATGTGATTTTTTCTCTTTTTTTGATTGGAAAAAGGAAAACATTCTGATGAGATGTTATCAAAATTGTTGCTGTTGTTTTTATTATTGCTGATATATGCGTATTTTTATTGCAGCATACGTATGTAAGTGAAATACAGCCGCATCAATTGTAACAAACGTTTTGCTGCCACAACAAATGTTTACAGCAAAAAACGCCTCCTGTTAATTGGCAACAAAATTCGTATTGCGTATACGACATGTAGTTACATAGGATGTGTAAATTCTCTACTTACAAATGTTGATTAGTTGTACTTCTTCTTGTTATTAAGTTTTTACGAAGGCGTTTGTGTTTTTTTGTATAGGTAGACGTAAATGAAATACATTAAAAAGCTATAAAAACTTAAGTAATCAAAACGATTTAAAAAAGTAACAAATGATGATTCATGTTAATGGTTTAACTTAGAATTTAGTATCATAAATAGAAGAAAATGTTATTTCCAATTAAAATGCCAACAAAATCCTCTCTTCGGGTATAAAATTGGTGAGATAGGCTTAAGTGCTATAATATTGCAGTACCTATCTATATATGTATTAATATGCAAGACAAAAATTTGTCCTACCTTTTTTACTATGTTAGAAATGGAGCACGACTTTGAATTATACATCATTAGAAAGGTATTTGTGTGAATATACGTACAAAGCTAAAATTTTTTTAACATTTTGCCACTAAGCCAGGTAAAATTATATGCAAATTTAATACATTAAATATTAACAACGAAAAAATAAGCGGTCAAACAGAGCTGAAAAGAGTGTGCAGCACAAGAAAAAGACAAAAAGCTTACTGACACTGACTTATGTTTATTTTTTTTTTGTATCACTTATGTCATTGTACCAGGGATTATAAATGAGCTTTTCTATTTTGTACCAAATAGCAAACAAGTACTAAAACTGTCCAAAAAGTACCAAAATTATTTGCTACATTTTGGTCAAATTTTAACCATTGGGCAATTATAGTTTATATAAAATTGCTTATATGAAAACCCGATGTAACGCTGTTTTACAAAATATACAAAACCGATTTTAATAATTTTTCTTGAAAAACATTCTACGTGTGCTAAGGAATAAACTTTCATACTTATGTTTTGATTTTTGAAAGATAAATCTTATCTTTTTAGTATGAATTCAATGCTAGCATCAAAATGATCGTTTGCCTTTGCGTCGCCACTGCTGCATAAGCTATGTATTGTTGGTGTCTTTTCCGTGTTTTACATTTACTGTTTTTTTTTTTTAATCGTGAAGACAGAATACACGGTGATACGGAAGAAAATTATTTACGTATAAAAGTGTCGCTAAAATCGGTTGATATGAAAAAATTAGTTTTTTTTTGCTGATTCAGAATCTGTTCTTAGCGAATTCCCTTTCAAAAGTTATACTAAAAATACCTTTTAATAAGTATTTTAGGAATTCTTCAATAAAAAATATGTTGTTACATTTGCATAAGGTTACGAAGCTTCTGGGAGGTAATAGGGGAGGCCTAGGTTTACAAAAAATTGCACCCGGAGGGGGTCTAAAATGTATCCCTAAGGAGCTATAGGGTTAAAACTGATTTTCTGCCTCTTTTCAGAAAAAAAATTTTCTTGGATCACCCTAACGTTTTAGGGAAGACATTTTTATGGCAAAATTTTAGCTAATTGTAAGAGCTTTCAGATAATGTATATGGTTTATAGGATTTAAAAGGATTTCGCAAAGTTCTGGACCTTTAAAATTGATTTTTTAATTTTTTTCTCCATTTTTTGACTTTGATGGCCGGGATCGAAGAAGTACCACGCCCACTTTTTAACGCTTGAAAATTTTGATTCAATATTACTCGAAAACGACTCCAACAATTTTAATGAAAATTTAGGAGATGTTACCTCTGTAAACAAGGATTAATATGTAATACGCCGTTATATTGGGAAAACTCCTTGAAGGGCGTGGCACCGCCCACAAAAATATGAAACGATATGAAAAGAAAACTAATAAAGCAAACATTCTGAAATTAACTGTGAGGTACGCAATTGCTAAAAGACATCTCTGTTATGAAAGTGGGCGAAATATCGCCGTTGCGCGTGGAACCTCCCATACAAGCAAAATACGTTAAATGCTATTTCTCGCAAATGTTACAAGATATTTTAATGAAATTTGGTGTGTAGGTACTGCTTATTAATGCCTTGTAATAACCGAAAAGTGGGCGGTATCAAAGAAGTACCACGCCTCCTTTTTAACCATTGAAAATTTTGATTCAATATTATTGTACTTGAAAACGACTCCAATAATTTTAATGAAAATTTAGGAGATGATACCACTGCAAACAAGGATTAATATGTGATATTTCGTTGTATTAGGAAATTTCGTTGAATGGCGTGGCACCGCCCACAAAAATACAATACGCTATAAATAGAAAACTACAAAAGCAATCTTTCCGAATTTAAATGTAGAGAGCCTACTTGCTATTTGGCACCTACGACCTGAAAGTAGGCAAAATATCGCCGGTACGCGGGGAACCTCTCATACAAGAAAAACACATCAAATGCTATTTCTCGCAAATGGTACAACATATTTTGATAAAATTCGGTGCAGTTTTATGTACTTTTTGACTTTGAATCGATCTTCATCAGCAGAACTGGCATTATACCTGCAGGATTTTGAAATATCCTAGCTTGAAATTGAAGAAAACGTGAAATACTTTTTTATTAATAGCATCGAATAGCCACACTCTTCCTTATCAAAATATCCTTTCAGATTTTTTCAATAGGACTCTTATTTTTCGAGTTTTGATCCTTTGAAGATATTTCAGCCCCCATACAAAAGACGAAATATTTTAGGGCATTCTATTTGAGTTTTTGATATTTTTCTATACCATTCGATTCTTTCCGAGTTCTTTCTTATTATTATTTTCATCGGTTTATTTATCATTTTGAAAGCATTGGAGGTGAAAAGGTACAAGTTTCATAACAAAAAATAGCTATGAATAAAAACATCGACTAAAATAATAAGACCAGATTGTTGACCGAGCAGGGATCGGTCTCCAGGTACTTTATGTTATGAAAGCAATTTTAGCAATGATGCCAACTCAATATTTTTAATATTTTTCGACATTTTTGGACTTTTACCGATGTTTTAGATGTTTTTAATATTTTCAATACTTTGGAACATTTTTAAACGTTTTTCGATATATGTGGACTTTTATCGATTTCTTCGTTGTTTTCCAATACTTTTTGACTTTTAACTACACATAAGATGTTTTTCGACATTTTTGAATTTTAACCGACATTTTAGATGTTTTTCAAAATCTATTTTTCGAACTTTTGAACTTTTTCCAATATTTTGGATGTTATTCAGACACTTGGACTTTGACCGATTTCTTCGATGTACATATTTTCAAAACTTTTGGACTTTTTACTCATACATTTTTCAGACAATTTTCGATACAGTTGGCCTTTAGACGATTTCTTCAATGTTTTTTTATATTTTTATATACTTTTAGACTTTTATCGATATTTTAGAAGTTTTTCGACTTCTACCGATTTTTTCAATGTATTTCAATATTTTTCGATACTTTTGGAATTTTAACGATATTTTTCGATACTTTGTTTTTTCACCGGAGAAATAAATCGTTACATTTTTATATTTTTCGATACATTTGAACTTTTACCGATATTTTAGATGTGATAATTTTAGGGGAAAAAATAAAATACATAAAAATATATTTATTTTTAAAAAAAATTTTTCATTAATAGCTTGTTTTAGTGCTCCTTTGCTAAAAAACGCATTTTTACATATCATGTTTCATTTTAAAAATGTGACCAGCTCTTCGGATTAAAATTAAATTTTTTATTTATTTTTAGCTATACTATTAAACAAGCATATGAAAATTCATACATTTTTACATACATTCGCTAATTTATAAAAATAGCTATATTCTATTAACTTAGCAACACTTCCAGTATTATTGCATTTTTTTCCTTGTACGCTTTACATAATCGCATTTTATTTTATATGTTTTTTTTTTTTCAGACTAATCCCTAAGCATTTTTAGGGATTTAAAAAATAATTTGCATAAAATGCGGCGGCTGTTGCGTTTGATAATCGCATTGTATGCATTTTTTCTATAACAATATTTGCTTAGCAACAAATGCGAATAGCAACATGTTTACTAAAGCTTTTTTCTGTAATGATACAAGCATGTTATATAACAGATATGCATGTAGTAATATATTCCTCAATATAGAGTCATAAGTAATCCGTAGAGTACATATGAACGTACACAAACGATATAGAAAAAAATGTACAAAATATTGTAAGAATTTATAATCTTAATGTGAAAGACCCATAATTTTTGCAAATGGCATCAAATGTGATTTATAATGCTGCGGTAAGCGTTTTTTCAATAAAATTTAATAAAAAAGAAAAAAACTGCCCGCACCAGGATTTGAATCCACGGCCGTCCGTGTGACAGATAGAAACAGATTATTTTGACTTACATTTACCAACGCTACACCAATGCCCGATGATATGAAGAGGTATTAAATTTGTATATTAAGCAAATGTTGTCCAAACAGAATTTGACATACTAATGCTCCTACTGCCTTACATAGAATCATTGTATAATCAGTTTCAATTCAATTAAACTAAAGTAAATAAATAAGAGAAAGAAAGGAACATAGAAAAGTGAAATAAAAAAATTTTGAATAAAAAATATTTTAATAAAAAAAAAAAAATAAAGCAAAAAAAATAAAAATAAAAAAAAAGTAAAAAAAAAACTTCACCCGGGCTGGGTTCGAACCCATGTTGTTCTTACTTCTTACTTCTCATTGTGAAAGTGCTTCTAAATTTCTATGGGGACAAGCGCTTTTGAAGTGCTTGTATCAGAAGCGCTAGAAATTTCTCTTCTTAGGTATATTCTTATACCACCACTAGTTGCTACTCGTACATAGCAATAACATGTACGAATACACAAAGTTTCAGCCAATTGTTCGTGTTATTTTTTTTGTCAGCTGTTTCATTATAGTTTGCCTACTTTGTCATCATACGTGTGAGTGAGTGTTATAAAATTGTATTTTGTCTCTTGAATTTGCCACACAGTTCACACTGTATTTATAGAAAATAAAACTTAAATGGTGGTTGTTTGGCATGTTAATATTAAGACTATACTTCACAGGATCATTTCTGTAGTCAGTCTTCGCTTACTTTCATTGCAAAATGAAAGAATCTGCACCCGCGATGAAGAGTTAAATCGTTTTATCTGTAGCGTGAGGTTTTGAACTTTGTCTCCTGTTATCTTCGGATTATTAGAGACATTGTTTCTTCGATGATCGCTCGGTATAAACGGATAAAACAACTTCTGAGTGGTGCATCCAACTTTTTTACTTAATACATTTGAAACTAAATATTTTGAGCAAATATTTTTTTATAGCAGTTTATTCGAAACAGTGTTGCCATTTTCGCTATTTTATTTATTTATTTTATTTATTTATTTATTGATTTAAATTGTTTGCATAGAAGAACTTAGTCTTAACATGCCACTAATTCATAGTAATAACAACCAAATTATAACAGAAATCACATTTTAGCTTTTTTAGCTGTAAACATTTTTATGTAATAAAAATTTTTGCAGATTCCATTGCGTGTTTTATAATTATTTTTCACAAAGTTCTTTGCAAATTCATATGACAAGTCACCACTACTCTATCGATTTCAACATTACCAGAAATTATTACATTTTAAAAGAATTTTTAAGGAAAAAGGTATTGGATTTGTGTTTTTTTGTTTTGGTAAAACTATTAGATTAGTGAAAACTCCATAGAAACCATTTTTACCACTTTTCTCGAAAGGTGCCCTTTAAAATATTTCAAAACCTTGCGAGAATTCAAAAAATTAAATGTTATTTCAAGATATCCCCTTATATTGGTTAAGTGCAATATCAACCATGGTATTATATGATATTTTTCATAAGACTTGTTATAAACCCATTTCATCACTACAGAACACTAAACCTTAACTTTGTAGACTGAGAAAATTCTTCTGAGTGTTTTCCATATCAATCAAAGTATTTTTTTTTTGCTATAGTTTATTAATTTATTGTGTTATTTGACCATGGTATGTAACCTTAATTTAACATACTTATTTTGTTTAATGAACACGCCAAGTGTACCAGCTGAAAATTTTGTTGTCTCCGAATTCGCTCAAATTTGGCAATATGGTAGATCCGGTGTGCAAAAACAACAATCCGGAAGGGTTTGATCCCAGTACCATTTGTTGTTAAAATACAGGGTGTTGAAGTTGGCGCTTTTAGTCATTTTCATGGAAAGGGTGTTTTTTTTTTAAATTTATAGCTTACACAAAAGTTTGTCAATTGATATAACTGGTCCCATTTATTTTTAAGTGTTCTTTTTATAAAAAAAATTTTTTCACTAAAATTTTTTAAACTTAAACATTCTTTGATTTTTTTTTAAAAAACCCCCGTTAAATTTTTTTTTAGAATATTTTTAAATTAAAGCAAAATTTATTAGCTTTATGGGATACTTTAAAATTTACATCGATTTTTGGTACTTAATCTAAAAGAAAATATTTTATCCCTCATTTTCCAAATAATTCAAAATGTCTTATCAGCAGACAAGAACTTATGAACATTATGTATATTTCTGGACATAATAATTTTGAACACCAATTTGCTTTTCTGTTAAAAGAACTGGAAAAGAGGACAAGTGGTCATCACGAAGATTTAAGTAGGAAATTATCTCATTCCAAGTTCCAATGTAAGTCAAAATGATTGAAAGCGTGTAGAATAGAGGGGAAGTATGAAAAAACTTAATAAAGATTGGCTCGAACCATCTATTTCGCTTTTCACGAAGTTTTAGGTACAAAAGTTTGTATTTTTAGATTTATTTTTGTCAATTACAGCGCCATCTATGCCAAAAAAGAAAATAGTTTCAGTCAAAAGTGTCGTATTTTTCAACGTAGAATCCGAACTCTCAATATAAATTGGGGGTTTCCATTTAAAATTTTAGGGCTAACCACGCCATACCCCGCGAGAGATGATGAAGAAATCCAGCATGGCATCGTTAAATAGACAGGTGTTTTTTTGTTCTTTGATTTAACCCTTTCGGAACTTTTTCTTTCCTTTTTACTTTAAAAATCGTTGCTGTCCATTTTCTTACTACTAAGAGCCATCTTAACAATAATTGAAAATAATTTTTAAAAATTTTTGTTTGAAAAGTGGTTTTTGGGAGTAATGCCATATGGCAAGAAATTTACTCAAAGGTAAAAAAAGTACCAAAATTTACGTTTAAATTTTTAATATAATTCTAATGATTTTGTGCTTAAATATCATATTAAAGACTTTCTAGTAAAAAAATTTTAAAAAGGTGTTTTGCCATATTATAGGTCGAGGCCGAATAAGAAATACCCTACACCTAATCCTAGAAGAGCAAGCAATTTGGATTTTTTTGATTATTTTGAGCTTGGAGCGCTCCATGCTTTCTATATTCATTACATATAAATCGGATTTTAAAGGTATTTTTGAAATTATAGGTGTTCGACCTCATTCCGATCCAATAAATTATCTTTTGCATCTAAATTTTCCCCAAATAAATCGTTATGAGCATCCAAATTGATTACTATTATTCTAAAGGCTATGAATTTCATCACGATCTAAAAAATATTTTGTAGATCCTCTTTTCCAATCAGAACAGCTCTAGATTTTTTATAGATTTCGTCTTTACAGTGGAATTAGAAAGCGGAACCTGGGTACTTAATTCTGCGTCTGATCACTGCAGGGTAAGTACACATCATATGCTCTGCTTCTTCCAAGTCCTCTTGACATCGTTGTTTACCGGGCTTATCTTTTTGGGTAGTAAATAAGTACCTATATAGTGTCCTGACATTTAGGATATTCCTTAAAACATGTACAAGCATCGAAAGCCTCGTAAACTCGTAAAACTGTCAAAGTTCGTATTGATTTTGGCAACTATTATGAGTTTGCGGGGTTTTCGAGGCTTTTACACATATTAATGGATACCTTCATCATTTCAGTGTAGATTTTTATATTTTTTCTACTAATGTTTAAAATTGCTTCCATCATACTAACGTCCTTTCGTCTGCTGCAGGCAAAAACTTTTCTTGGGGTCCTCACTAGTTGGTGAGGCTATTTTCCTCCCATTTCCGAATTCAGTTATTTTTAAAGGTGTTGTTCACTTTGCAGAAGGGTTCTGGAAGTATATTATGCACCTCCCTTGGCCAAAGTAAGTTTAGGTTAGGGTGGCAGCAATAATCCCACATATATATCGCAGAGGTCCATATTGACACCACTAACTTTCTTATTAAAGTCTATTCATAAAATCTGGTCATTTCAATTGGATGTTTGACCAAAATAAAGGATCCTGTCAGTACAGCAAATCTTAAATGTCACTTGGTGAATTTCTGTTCTTTTAAGGAACAGAAAAACGGCTGACCAATGGATTTCAGTCTAGTTCTTGCCAAAGCGGGGCAGGACCTGAGTTTTAATTGCCTTCATAAGCCCCGTGTCTTGGTTTCCAGATAAGAGTCAAATAATTTCTCCTGAATAAGGCTTGAATAGATTCAACTCAGTTTCAGACAAGCCTTGAATAAATTTAAAACATTATTTAAGATTTCAGAGTGGGTTACTGTCCGAGGAAATGCATATATATATATCGGAACCGGAAGTGCGCGTACATAGACAATTTCTAATGCATAACTCCATAGCGAGCATCTTTGCTTAAAAAACGGAAATTAATTCCAACATCTGGATTAGTCAACTTTTTGAAAATTGTAATTATTTGAATTAGACACCAAATTTTTGAATAAAAACACTTTCCAACCAATGTAGTTCTTCCCAACCAAATGAGAAATTTTAGCACCTTTGGATAAAATCTATGCCATATGGCATAATGCGAAATAAAAAAAATTTTACAGCATTATTGAATCATGTTAGAGGTCTAAATTTTTTTACACTTATTAAACCAATATTCAGCTTCTTAATGACATACATAAAATTTTCAATTAAAACTATTTGTTTAATAAAAATAATAAAACTATGAAGTGAACTTTTTTTACAAAGTACGTCATTGTATATCGTTGTTCATTCTTTTAAGTCATACAGCTTACTGCGTCCACCAATCGATATAATTCTTTTTTTATCTTCAACTCAAAAAATATGAGAAAAATAAGAAAAATTAAAAAAAAATTAACTTTTAAGTTTTTATGACTTCAAACAGAACTTGAAAAGCGACTATGCCATATGGCATAGAATAACCGAAAGGGTTAACGTGCTCCCAAAATATTTGACCGTTCTGGGATTCTTCATACACCCTGTATGTACATAAAAATATTGTTCTGCATCAAAAACGTATTTTATGTATAAGTACACATATTACAGAACATATTAAATGCACATAACATGTTCTAAAACTATAAGATTATTTGATGGCAGTTATGAGAGTTTTCTGCCCCAGTGTGCGCCGTGTGTTATGAATGTGCAACATATTTATAATGAAATTGATGGTGATTATTATGACAATGCTATAAATCGTGATGAGCTTAATTTAAGGACAAAATGCTACATGTTGAGTGCAACTTGTTGAAGAAGCAATACTATTAGACAATCCAACGACTGCTGAGTTGCTTAGAACAAAAAAAAAATTGCATATGAAGTATATGCATACAAGGTTGAAACTTACATAATTTAAGCATATTCAACTTAAATATAACAAACAAGTTAGCAACATTTTATCTTACTTACATGAACCAAATTTAAGTGGACAACGCTGTATATCCATAGGAAAATCTTCAAGATTCATTGGACAGCCAGCTTTAATGGTAAGCCTTTAGAGAATATATATATAGAATGAAATAGAAATCATCAAAAGCTGACTGACCCATTGATTAAATCAAAAAAGCATAAGTGGTAGCATTAACCAAATATGTACAATATATATTTTCATTAAACATCTTACCGACTTGAGTATAACACTCGGCCATTCTGATAGATGCGTACAAATTTATTCGGTGTCGTTATGGTATGCAAATAACTCTGTTTGCCATTGTAAAAATATGTATCTGGTTTCCAAATGCGCGCCAACATTGAAACACTCAAAGCTAACGTATCCTGTGCACCTTCAAAGGCCAGACGTTTATCAACCCAAGATTGACGAAAGTAACAATCCATTGAATAAGTCTACAAATGGAACGATAGGAGAATACACAAGAAAAGTAAAAAAAGGTAATACAATTTTCAAGTTGACAAAACTAATTTGATTTCAGTAAAATAAATGTGAGTGAATCAACCGGCAAACATTTTAAGTGGTCTCACTTTTAAGTAATTTAATAAAATAAAATGAAAATGAATAAAAACCTACCATATCTACTTCCGAAATTGGACCCATGCTGCGTACCATTATGTCAACTTCAATTGTGACTGGAGTACCTGCAAATTGCAAATTACTAATTAATTAAATTAATAAAAACTTAAACTGATTATATGAATAAACATTTAGCAGATCTGAGCATTTATGCTGCTGTTGTCTACCATCTAAAAGTAGGCTTTTAGGCGCACTTCCACTACTTTCTCCTTTTGTTTGCTTCCTATTATAGTTCGCTTTATTTAACTTTCGTTAATGCCTATGCCAAAAAGCACTTGAAACTTTTGTTTTTTCGAAAATTTTAATAAATTTCTTTACAAGTGCCATTGAAAAAATTTTCCCGCGTAAACACTTTTTAATGACTTTCTATTTAGCAGCTGCAATGAGCTTGCTGCGTGTGTATGCGAATATTATTTTGCTTGTATGTGTGCAGTATGATCCCAAGAGGAAAAATTTCTAGCGCTTCTGATCCAAGCACTTCAAAAGTGCTTGTCCCCATAGAAATTTAGAAGCACTAACACAATGATTTTTTATAAGGCTGCAGTAAGAACAACGTGAGTTCGAACCCAGCCCGGGAGATTTTTTTTACTTTTTTTGCTTTATTTTTTTTTATTAAAATATTTTTTATTCAACATCTTTTATTTCACTTTTCTATTTTCCTTTCTCTTATTAATTTACTTTTGTTTAACTGAATTGAAATTGATTACACAATGATTCCATATAAGGCTGCAGTAAGAACAAAGTGAGTTCGAACCCAGCCCGGGTGATTTTTTTTTCGTTTTTTTATTTGTTTTTGCTTTATTTTTTTTTTTTTATTAAAATATTTTTATTCAACCTTTTTTTAATTAACTTTTCTATTTTCCTTTCTCATTTTTATTTACTTTTGCTAACTTGAATTGAAACTGATTGCACAATGATTCTATGTAATGCTGCAGGAGCATTTATATGTCAAATTCTGTTTGGACAACATTTGCTTAATATACAAATTTAATACCTCTTCATATCATCGGGCGTTGGTGTAGCGGTCTAAAGGATTGGTAAATGTAAGAAAAAATATCTAGCACGCGAAGGGTCGTGGATTCAAATCCTGGCGCGGGCAGTTTTTTTTTCTTTTTTTTAATTTATTGAAAAACGCTTACCGCAGCATTACAAATAAGCGCTTTAAAAACTCTTTTTTGGTAAGGCTGCGGTAAGCTTTTGCTCACTTACATCCTATGACATGCAATGTTAAAAAGAAAGTATTGTTCTTACGGAGCGGAAGCGCTTATTGGTGAAAAGGATGCACTTCAGAAGGGTTTTCGAAGAACTTCTTTTCCCCTAGGGATTTATGTTCCCAGTAAGCAACAGAGCAAGATTTCTCCCAGAAGTCTTGCCAGCACTACCATAAATTAACCCTCCAAGAGGCGATAAGTTATGCTATGTGGTCTGATAGATAACTTATCTAATTTGGACACATTTTTATAAAATTCAATATCGAGGTCGACTCTGTGGCACCATTTGCGAAATGGTTACAGAAAAAAAATTATGACATAAGAGAGTTTCAAAATGGTCTGACCATAGTTTCCGAAATTATACTTGAAATCTAAAACTTTCAGTTCCGTAACCGTGTTAGGATATGTTTAGATTTCAAAACTACTTGAACTTGCTAGAACACCCATTGCGTGTCTCTCACTTTACAAAAATATCGTCTTGATGCAGTGACCTGACAAAAAATTGTGCCAAAAACAGTCTCAAAATGGTCTGACAAACTACAACTCGAAACGTGGGTTGAGCAGATTTCTGTTCTAATCATACAATGTACTTTCAAAGGACAGTCCAACTAAAAAAAATGGAAGCCACAAAATATGCTCTAAATTTTTTGTTTTCAGGGCACGATTTTTCTACAGTTCTTAATATGTTTAAGTAAACTTTGTGAAAAAAATTTTACTTGAAATTCAAAATTTTTTAGGCAAATATTTAAAATGTCCATAATTCGATACAGGATATAGTTTTATTTTGATAAAACTTGACTTTTACATATATCATGAATCAACTGCGAAAGGCTTTTTGCTAACGCCTTTCCAAGTAAGGCCAACTTTTCTTTCTTTCATGGAAGTCTTACTTTTCCCACCAAGGAGTAGAGTAAGTTGGGAAGACATGCGCCTTCTCAAAGAATGCCTTTTAAGAGCACACCTGCTTTTGCCTATTGGGTTGTTGCTTCTTGGATGATGATTTTTAACGTCAGCCGCTTCTGCATACATATAGTATACATAGATGAGGCTTCTTATAATAATGAAGTGTTTGACAATGAAAATTAGTACATACACATTTTTTTGTTAGTACAGAGATTTCCAAAATGGGATACACTGAGGTAAACGGTTCGTTTAAATGAAACCAATGCATATTTAATATAGGACAAATAAATATTTAGTTGATTAAATTCGATATTATTTGAATTGTGCAAATATAAGATGATAAATTTTTCACAGTTTTGTAATAAATTTAAGTTTTTACAATTAAACTATCGGTTTCTTAGTGTAAGCATAATTTGATAGATTAGGCAATTTATTTTAAGGCATTATTCTTCTGTTGCGTGATAATTTTATTAAACAAAGGGCATGTAAATCCGTCTGACCGGTGTCAGCAAAAGTTTCATGTCCGGCGAATTTCGCCCGTTCTCTGTAAATTTTCATTACAGTCAACGACAATAAAACCCTCAATTTTTCAGATGAAAGCAAGACCAGTTTTTCAGTATGCTTGTGAAAAATATCTTGAAGAAATCCAGAATATTTGGTGAACTGGAACTATTGGCAATATCGAATTGATAATCAAAAGCCCCCAAAATCTCTGTGAAACTCGGACAAATTCAAAATAAATCGAATTACCAACAGATGTCTGTTGTCAAACATCGGAGTGGAGATCTCAAGGCAGCTGAAAAAATCACAAAGCCAATAGATATGTTAAAAGGAATTATTTAAATCGGGGAAATGTGTGAGAGAATGAAGGGCACTAGCCAAAACTAGATATATAGTGGAGTTTTGTGGATATATAGGCGCAAGACGAAGATTGAATTGAATGACCGAAGCAGCACTGAGCTTGTTGAAAAAATAAGAGAACATGCTGGACCTGAACAGATCAAGAAATGTGACGAAAATAACTACTTAAACCACGCAGAGCTGTTGACTTATTTAAAAAAAAAAACCCAATCGATTTTCAGGGTCGAATTTTGGTTATCAAACGGTCTTCCCATTATTTCTGTATCAAAATTTTGGCAAAAATTAACTAAAAAACTTATTATGCAGTTGGTTTTCTGTTTATTTGTAAATTCAAAAATTGTATTTTTGAAAATTCTACCTGCTTGCGTTAACTGATATTGTATTTTAAGAATTTTGTGGTTAAGGTTCTGTTCTATACCTAGGTACTCGTATAACCTCAAAAATCTCAAAAACCCAAGCTTTCAGGTTCAGATTTCTCAAAAATCATTCGATATATAGCAAATCTAAGGTCGTATTCGGATTCAGCATCAAAATCTACAAATAAAATTACTTTTCTTGTTTTTGTTTATTGCTAACTTTTTAAAAAAACGCAAAAACTTTTTTTTAAAAGGTTTCAAAAAAATTAACTAAAAACTGAGAATGCAATTAGTTTTCCGTTTGTTTGTGGATTCAAAAATGGTACTTTCGAGATGCTGTATTTTAAAATTTTTTTTTTAACCTTGTTTCTGATACAGAAACAATGTGAAGACCGAAATTCGACCCTGAAAATCGATTAGTTTGTTGACCGATATAAAAAAAAGTTTTTCTGTATATTTTGACCCCAGGGAATAATTTTGCATAAAAAAAGCTGGAGTGGAAGGACATCGAGTTATAACCGAGCTCAAGCGACCCGTGAAGCGCTTGTACTTTGTATTGCAGTGCAGTAAAGTTTAAGTATTGACTATTGAGAAAAAACTGTTTATTTCGGGTAAAATACAATGAATAATTCTGAAGTGAAATAAATGCATTTAAATAGGGATGGAGAGACAATTGATGGAGTAAGTTGCATCTCAACTCAGAGGTCGAAACGATAATTTAATGACTTAATTTTTTAACAATATATAAAAAGAATCACTTAAACATATTGGATGTGTTGTAATTCCAGTAATTTTTTATTAAGACAGCAAATTTCATCAGGCTTAAATGAAAATTTAAATAATATCTTTTTTTTTCAAAATACACAACAGTCCTTTCTTGATACAAAAAAAAAAAAACTAGTAAGGGTGTAAATTTTGGCCTGGCCAAAAAATAAATACCCTACACTGCAGTATTTTGAAAAGTTTGCTTATATGGGAGGTGCCACGCCCTCTTGTCCGAGTACATCCAGTTTTTGTTCAGAGCTTGCATTTATAGTTTTTAGTGTCAGAGTGAAATTTAGTTGGATTATCTCAAAAAACTCTTTCAGTAAAGCATTTTGAATCTTTTGCTTATATGGGAGGTGCCACGCCCCCTTGTCTGATTTCACCCAATTTTTGCTGAGAGCTTTCATTTATAATTCTTAGTGTCTGAGTCAAATTTGGTTCGAATATCTCAAAAAACGCTTTCAGTATAGCGTTTTGAAGCTTTTGCGGTGCCACGCCCTCTTGTCCGAATTCGCTCAAATTTTTATCAGAGCTTGCGCTTACAATTCGTAGTACTTATATGTATTGTGGTTGCATTGTCGTGAAAAATACTCCTAAAATTGCATTTTGAATATAATTTTTGTATGGGCGGTAGGCGTGTCCGTTGACCGATTTTGCTCATTTTCAATCCCCCGAGCTAACTTTGACGACGGAGGCAGTGTACCAAATTTCATTGAATTATCTTGCTCAGTTTTCCCAAAAAGTGTATTTCAACACACAGCCAGCCACCCAGCCAGCCAGCCAGCCGGACAAACGGACATGGCTATATCGACTCAGGAGGTGACGCTGATCAAGAATATATATACTTTTCTATACCTGCCACGCCTCCTTCTCTGCGTTACAAACGGAAGGACAAAGTGAATATACCCTGGGTGTAGGGTATAAAAAAAAAAAACCGGGGAAAAAAATGTCACAACTGATGATGCATAGTGGAAAATGTAAATTACTTTCAAAGTGGCAAAACTGTTTACACTCCAATGTTTGCATCTTACGGTTCGCCACTTTGTGTGGTTATTAATCGCATGGATTGGCGTGATTTCCGTCAAAATATCCTGTAAAGCTCAAAATTAAGGAAATGTTTTATGCTTTGGCAGCGGGCATATTCGTATACTCGTAGAAGATTTTTGTCTCTTATATTTGAAGGAAATTTGTTGCGGAAATAAACAGCGCGCATCTTTTGCTAATGTTGCATGAACTTTGTTGCTCAGAGGAATCATTGAAAGATTAAATATTTTTGCAATTTTTATGCTTGATTGGTAACGATTTGTATTTGCCTTTCAGCACTTTTCTTGCTGAAAGATTTTCGAGGTGATAAAAGAAAGAATATTTTCGGTATAAGCTTATTTGCAGGAATATGTTAAAATCATCTTTTTGAAGTTGATGTTGTATTTTATTAGAATTAAGGATAACACTGTTGGAAATAACATTGTATCGCTTGGAGAGTAATAAAAACAGTACATAGTTGTTCACCAAGCACCCCTTTTCTGAGAGGCATGTAAGATCAGTCTTGAGTCTTGGATTATCTCATTTAAATTTTTTTTCATACATGAATATTTTTATTATAAAAAGCACAGTCCTGCGTTTTTTAAAAAGTTAAAAAAGTATGAAATAGGAATATGAAATTTATAGATTTTTGATCGTTGAATCCGAATATGAGCTCCGATTTGCTCCATCACATCTGAGATTCGAGTAATTTAAAGTGCAAGAAACGCTATTTTCAGACATATATCATAGACCATAGACCATAGACCATAGATATGACTTTGTATGTCCGCAAAATGATCTTCAAAATATTTGAGAAATTTCTCTGCTCACTTTTTAAATACCATTTAGTTAATTTTCATAAGTAACTAAATTGAAGTTTTTTTTTTGAAAGTGGAATAAGTCCATTCAAGGTGCAAAAGTAATGTCATAACATGAACAAAATTGAGCTTTATTTTCACGCAAAGTTTACTTGATGGTGTGGAAAAAAAGAAAATGGAATGAATTTCTTATTTCTTATAAGTAGTCTTATGTACTTTTTGACGCTTAATCCAACTGCATCCAAATTGTCAATATATCTGCAGGATTTTGGTTCCTTGCTTGAAGTTAGAGATATAAGAAACAAAAAGTTCATTCCATTTTTTTTTTGGGTGCCTGTGCTATTATGGCATATAATGTGTAGGGTAAGGTAAGGGAGGGAAATATGGACCACCAATCTTTCTTTTTTAAATTAAACTCAAAAAACATAAAATAAAACAATTAAATTTATGTCATTCGTTAAAGGAAACAATTCAACTTTCTTTTGATTCACTTTAAGATAAATATCTCATCAGGATAAAGAAAAAAATTAAAAAACTGAAAATACTCAAAATGAAGATAAAAAAAAGTGTAGTGTTATATGGACCACATGTTTATTTGGTACAGAAGTTGCATATAAAAATGTCACTTCCATATTCGGCACATTTTTCATGACTCCAAGAACGTCAGATTACACATTCAACCCAAAATTCGCCGCGGGGATCTTCTGAGTTAAGGGTATTACATTATATGCACTTTTCATCTTTTTTTTTCCTTTGTAGTTAACGAATTACAAATAATGACCATCAGACTCGTCATAAAAACTGCAGCTAGATACCCCATCTGAAAAACATGATAAGTACATTTGTTTTTGAGGCTTTTTTCTTTGGTGGTTCATACTACCCACAGCACATGTTGGTGAAATAAATGGTTTTTAATCAAAAACTCTTGTGGTAAATGAACTAATTTGTGCTGATAATTTATAAATGGTAGTCACTGACTTTATATAATTAACCATTTATTTAAAAACGCGATGTCTTTAAAGTGAAATAATGAAATATACTCCCTAGAAAAAAATTATCACTGATCTTTTTTTTAGAAAAATCAACTTTACAGAAACATGCGACTTCACCTCACTCTTAAATCTCACTATTCTAAGCTTTAGGTATTAGCGTTGAGTTTGAACATGAATAACGGTAAATCCTATGTATGCAGTGGGAAATAACCGTGTGGTCCATATTACCCACGTAATCCATATTTCCCTCCCTTACCCTATTATATTACTTTTGCCGACTTTATGGACATATTTCACTTCCAAAAAAACGGCTTTTTTAATCTGTCCAATACATATTGCTCATTTACAACAAGAACGGCACAAGTCAAAAAACTCGCAGAAAAGGCGTTTAAAGTTTTCCATTGAAAAAGTTATTTCGTTCTCAAACGGTGATTATGAAATTTTAACACAATGTGAAGCATATGACGAATAATTATGCATCATTAACACAAAATTCGGGTTTTTTGAGTTGTGCCGTTCTTGTAGTAAATGAGCGATGTGTACATTGTATGTAGGTATATTTTTCCATTCAAAATTTTTTTAATAAGCATTACATTTATGAAGTCGCGCAATAAAGAAATAGGGAAATTGTTAACAAAAAAATAAAAATGACTTACCACCAAAATCCGGTCGTACACTATTGTCATAGCCACGCAACAAATTGTCCAGTAGCTCGGAAATGTTTGCATGATTGTTCCGTTGTGTCATACGCATATGAGAACCAGCGTGTACCAGACCGCCACTACCAAAACCAAGAATTCTGCCAATGCCGCCTTCTATATTACCACCACCACCACCACCCTGCTGTTGTCCAATGAGTACAGTGAGACGTAGATTAAGAACTAAAGTGATGCACAGGAAAAGTTTAAACAAGTGGCGCGCAAAGGATTCCAACAAACTGACTACAACAATATGACTGTTGTGCGTTGACTTAGAGGTGGTGATGTTGATTCCGGCGCTGGGGGTAGTTAGCGTCATATTGCTATGTGTGATCCACTTTGGAAAACAGTGTGCAGTTGACAGGCAGTACAACAAATTCACAGAAGTGACCAACAAATGGGCATTTGTTGGTGAATCAAGTCACAGGCAGTGCGGGTGACTTTTGTTTTGAGTGCGGGACGCTTATGTTTTGAAAATTCATTTAGAATTCTGTAAAAATAATAAAAATAGAGAATTTTAAAGGCATTTTTCAATCAATTTTCATCATAAATTTAATAAGCGTAAATCATGCAAAAAAATGTATCATCATCTACACCCTATTAATAAACTGCATTGATTTTTTTTGCTTTTAGTTTTTTGGTTTCAACATTGTGGCTCATTAGGCTACAAATTTATAATTAAATTGATGAGCTGCTTCAGCCTTCTATAATTTTTTTTTTATTTTTGCATAGATGCACTCGATCGCCAAGGCTTTACACAGTAACCCAGTTTTTGACTTGGCCTCCTTTTGTCCTTTGATTCGAGTTTTTTCTGTCTTGTCCTTCGTGCTTAAACGGTTTTTTTTTTTCGTTCGCACTGATGAAAACTAATCACTTGTTACATTAATTATTTCTTATCGTTTCCTGCTTTACGTGCAAAAAAATATTTTTAAATCGATTTTCTTTATATTGACAACTGACATCACAATGTAAAGTAATGGCTGGGTATGGGTACAAAGGACGAAAAAAATCAAGTCCTTTACAAAGCATGCTTTGTGTTCTCGTCGTCGTATACTTTCACATGTGATGGAAATGCATTTTATAAAATGCTTGATTTGTCCTACCCAGATCACCTTTTAGATATTGTTAACATATGCCGGCGAATCCACAAAACAATTGTTACTACTACTAAACTTAAGTATGTACTCATATTTCTAAATTCTACACATAAACCAAGATAGGTTCGATAATAACAAATATGTAGCACAAGATCCCGGACGTTAAAATCTGAAAAGCGTTTTTCATTCATCAAATTAATTTAGTTTGCCTAAATAGTGTTCTGTTATCGGAATATACGAGCTATATATTTTGCCATACGGTATCTCATTATACCAGACCTGCCTATCTAGAGTCCAAAATTATAATTTCTCCAGCGTATTTAAAGTAATGAAATTAAAACACACGTGGATGAAGTGAAAAATGTCTTGCCAAAAACGAGTTGAAAAATTTGTCGTCTAAAAAGTGTCATAAAATGTTTCAAACAATGTGTCGCCAAAATAGTGTCAAAAAAATGTGTCGCCAAAAAAGTTTCAAAAATTGTATCGCCAAAAAATTAAGTGTGTGGTCAAAAAGTGTCGAAAAATATGTCACCAAAAAAGTGTCGAAATATGTGTCGATAAAAAAAGTATGAAAAATGTGTCACAAAAATGTGTCGAAAAATGTGTCGCAAACGTGTCTACAAAAATTTGGCTAAAAATGTGTGGCGGGAAAAAAATGGCGGAAAATGTGTTGTTAAAAGAAGTGTAAAAAATGTATGCCCAAAAAAGTGTCGGAAAATGTGTGGCCAAAAAAGTGTCGAAATATGTGTTGACAATAAGAGTATAAAAAATGTGTCGCGAAATATGTGTCGCTTAAAAAAATTGTTTCCTCAAATGTCGGCAAAAAAAGTGTTGCCAATAAAGTGTCGCAAGCGTGTCGCCAAAAACTTGCCGAAAAATGTGTGGCCAAAAAATGTCAAAAAAGTTGCCGCTAAAAATGTGCCAAGAAAGGTCCCCAAAAAAGTGTTCAAAAATGTGTTACAAAAAAGTGTCGAAAAAAAGGTCGCGGCCTTGAAATTTTACCCCTAACGCGGCCAAAGAAGTTTCATTTCAAAAACATGTTCCATTTTTTGTTTGCTTGTGCGCTCGAAAGTTAATTCTATTTTATTTTTTGTAGCAATTTTGATGTCATGAGTGCGCTGGCTGGCATTTACAGCTTTGAGTTCGATAAAAAAGTCCGTAATTTCAGTTTGCTTGTGCGCTCGAAAAATTTTGGCCTCTCGCAGTACTTAAGATTACCGCATTTTCCTTTACTGGTGTGTGTCTTTTTTTAGTTTCAATAATTTATTTTTGCAATGGCATATTTTGGACCACGAGAACGGGACTGAAGAAACGAGTGACATATAAGTACATACCTCATGGAGGAATATTGTATTTTAACCAAAACTGGCTATGTAGAGTTTATGTACACGTCTAGATTTGTTGCATATGCAGAAAGGTTTCCATCAAATATTTAGAATCTTTAGGATCTGCTTCGTGACTCATGATTTATATTATGAAGGTCTAAATAAATTTAAAGATTTACCGAATCAATTGAGAAACACTACAGTATTTAATGGATGTAGCAAAACGCATTTGAAGGTGCTCAGAAAAATGGAGAAAGAGACTGACTGGCTGTTTTTTATCCAAACTGCAGTGCATCATTGATGATGATGGGACAACAAAACAACGTCTTGAGCACGTTCAACACTTTCGTCTCCTAAGCTATACTCAATTTTGAAGGATGTGAACTTGATAGTACATATATATATACAATACATACAATAAAACTACATTTTGTCTGCTCAAAATCTAAGGATTTTGCCGACCAAATGAAGGCAACAAATGTGAAAGACTCGAGATTTGCTTCGACTCTCGCTTGTTGCAACATTCAAGTTAAATTTTTATATTAAAATGTAATCGTTTACGACAATTGCATGTTGCTGCACTTTTTGTTGTTGTTGTTATTGTTGACAACACAAAGCAATAGTTGTAATTGTTGGTTGAGATTTATTTGAAGTTTGAAACGCGGCATCATTGTGCACTGCACACATGGGAGTCAGTCAGTCCGTCCATCATCCATTTCGTGTCGAAATAAAAATGTAATTGCATTTATTGTGAAACGTGTTGGAGTGAAAATTGGCAGCGCTGCACAATGGGAGGGTTTGTATGGAACGGCGGTCATACATAGTAATCATAGAGCTAGGCTATTAAAATTTAGTGCAGATGTTTTTTACATTAAAATAATAAAATTCTGAGAATACGAACAAAATCCGCCGACGGACACGCCTACCTCCCATACAAAGTTAGGGCGCGTTCGGAATTTTTTTTCAAAATGGGTATCAAATTCCAATAACTTGACCCCGCTGATTTCAAAAATGTTAAAAATTCTGAGGTATCTTTTATAGTTTTCAAGTTATACGAAATAAATGAAAATCTACTTTATAAAAACTAGATTTTGTTTGTTTGCGTATTTGTCCCTTATAAACTCGGAAACTAACTAACCATTTTCAAAGAAGTTGCTACATGGTATTAGTACAAAAAAAGCCTATGTTATATACTAAAAAAGTGGGCGGTGCCACGCCCCTAAAAAATCAACTAATCATATCTCCAAAACCCTTTGACGTAGATAAATGAAATTTGGTAAATATGTAAAAATCATCCGGACAAATAATGTTTACTGGAAAAATGGGCGAAGCTACGCCCTCAAAAAAATAAATTCATTATTTCTCTGACATATGCTAAGACAATAATAACAAACAGTTCTCACTAGAAAAGTAGGCGGTGCTACGCCCCTCTGAATGCTAATTCATCATATCTCAGAAACTGCTTGACATAGATAGACAAAATCTGGTACATATGCAAAGGGCGTTTAGAAAAATAATTTTCAATGAAAAAATGGGCAGTGCCACGCCCTACGAAAATAAAATTTGTCTTATTACTAACGCTACTTGGCGCAAATTAAAGGGATTTGGTAAAATGCATCGCTATGGTATGTCCAAGTAAAGAGAGGGCAATTTCCAAGGTGCTGAAAAAGGGGGAATATACCCTTTACCTACCACCCTTTAGTTAAAAATAAGCATATTCCGAATTTAAGCAGACCGTAAGCTTAAAATTGATAAATCTGTTGTAAAACATTGAAGAATATAAAGAAATAAAAATAGTTTGTTTTCTCAAAAACTGCGACAGGAAAAAATTCGTAGAAAAAAAAGTTCTCAAAAAAGGCAGTAGGGAATTTGCATGTTGATTAAGCATACTTGGTCACATATTATATTGGAAAATAATGAAAATCAGAAAATGTGTTTTTTTTTTTTAATGTCAAAGTTTCCAAAATTTCTTGATTTTGGCTTTTTGAGCTTAAATTTTCGAAAAATCACCATAATTCACGTATTATATATAAAAACTCAAACAAATGTTTTTTTAAAAGCTAAGTGCTTGTACTTTTTTCCAAAATGCTATTTTGACATATCTCGATGCAAGCAAACTAAAAATAGCGTTCCAAAAAAGTCAATTTATTTTGTCCCGTCTAAAACTACAATATGAAAAAGTTCATAAAAAAAAGTTCCCAAAAAAGGCAGCAGGGATTTTGCATTTCGATTAAGCCACATATTATATTGAAAAATAATAAAAATCAGAAAATGTTTTTTTTTTTTTTTTAATGTCAAAGTTTGCACTTTTTCCGTTTTTACCATTTTTTTTTAATATTTGAAAAATCACCATAATTCACATAAAATTTGCAGAAAAAAAATTAGGCTATTTTTAACAAAGTTGAAAAAATATTCTTTCTAACGATATGCTACATTAGTGGATCGGGCTTAAAACAAATTAACTAGAGCGTTTATCCAGCAGTTTCTAATTTTAAAAGTTCTGTAGAGCTTTTTTACTGTTTAAAGTCAAACTTTGGGCCCACTGTGTTGCTAAACCAAAACAAAATTTTTAACTTTTATAGTTTTTTTTTCCGTCCCTAAGTATTATCTGACGATTGGCGTAAACATTTTTTAAATCCATAGCACTTTCAAATTTTACCTATTTATGGCCACAATCTCCCATTGTGCGCTGTGCTGATTGTTTGTTAAAATGTTAAAAGGTGATTTTCTTTTTTTGTTGCATTTTCACAACGCTAAATATTGTGTTGCACGACAAATTTGAATGACGTTTGTTTATTTGCTCTTTTGCGAATGTTCTTTTCTCCTTGGCAGGGAGTGGGATCATAGGCATATCAACAATCTTTTTGTAGGTGTACCTTACGCAAGCTCGAGTCACCGTAAATGATTGTCTGGGAAACAGCAGCCGAAATTGGCACACTTTTGTTCTACTTATATCAAGGTCAGATCTGCCCTCGGGGCAAAGCTTGCGTGGCAAAATTAATGATAAGCAAGTCAAGACCAAAACCAATACCATAGCAGTCTTAGTCTTGGTCTTGGACATTGGGGGATATCGTGAATAAATATTCCCTCAAAATTTTCTTTACGAGCGGCTACAAGTTTTTGAGCACTCAAGCAAGAAACAAATTGATGCAGTGGTTTGTTATAAGCACGCAAAACTGAGTGTATGTTCCTTTTTTTAACTTATTTAATGTTGGTGCACTCGAGATAACCAAATTACTATAAACAATAAAATAAAGTTAACTTTCGAGCGCACAAGCAAAGGAAAAAATTTCTGTTGTTATGTTTTTATTATAATGAACTCACGGGAAGAAAAAATTAGGTTGGCTAAAAACTGTTGTCATAAGTTTTCATAATTGAGGCGCTGCGAACATTAACGCCCTAAGTCGACTTAGTTTGGGTGCTCAAATATATGTGTACTTAATTTCAACTTCCAATTCCGATCACAAAATGTGGTATAGCAATATGTAAATACTGCTTAAAGAGTTGCGTGCAAGAAGGGCGTAGTGCGACTTTGGGCGTTATTGCATGAATCAGTTCGCGCTAGGAAAAACAGTTTTTACACAAAACCAAAGTGCCTAACGAAAAAAGTGTATATGGCAAAGAATGCTTAGAATTGTCCAAAGAGTACATGTGAATTTTTTTAGAATTTTTTTTTTTAGCCAATTTTTGAAAAACTATAAAATGTTGGAAAAAATGCTGAAAAAAACCGTTTTTTCGCCCGTTTAAAATATTTTCTATGTTGAAGAAATTTTTCAATAAATCGTTTAAAAGGAAATTTTATCTTTTTCTTTATATGGAATTATATCTTTATCTATTTTTGATCTAAAAAAGTTATAGCAAAAAAATATTTCGGTTTCCCAAACAAAATGCTAGTCAAAGGGATTTATGCAATAACGCCCTATAATTTAAATTTTCCTTCTTCGATAATTCTGTCAATATGCATAAGTAATATGTGTTAGAGGTAATTATTAACTCATTTTGTTAGTGTTAATTGAATAAATTTGTTTTCCAAGGTTTAAATGATGGTTTGTTCTTTTTACAGCATTTAGAAACTTTAAAGCGAATTATCTCGAAATGCCATTCTTCGACTTAGGGAGTTATTGCACGCAACGCCTCAATTGTAAAAACAAAATGCTTTCTTTCCTAACTTTATTTGGCGTGCCAGAACTTTTTAAGCGAGGGCCACATTTTTAAAATTTTTACTCAAGAGTGCAGGTCTGATCTAGAAAATCTTTATAATAAGTTTTGTTGTTTTCAAATGATTTATGTATTGGGTGTGTGCATTAATTTCCATCGTTTTTATACCCTACACCCAGGGTATATTCACTTTGTCCTTCCGTTTGTAACTCATAGAAGGAGGCGTGGCAGATATAGAAAAGTATATATATTCTTGATCAGCATCACCTCCTGAGTCGATATAGCCATGTCCGTCTGTCTGTCTGGCTGGCTGGCTGGCTGTGTGTTGAATACACTTTTTGGGAAAACTGAGCAAGATATTTCAATGAAATTTGGTACACTGCCTCCGTCGTCAAAGATAGCTCGGGGGATTGAAAATGAGCGAAATCGTTCAACGGACACGCCTACCGCCCATACAAAAAATGTATTCAAAATGCAATTTTAGGAGTATTTTTCACGGCAATACAACCAAAATAGGCATAAATACTAAGATATGTATGCGCAAGCTCTGAGAAAAATCTGAGCAAATTCGAACAAGAGGGCGTGGCACCTCCCATATAAGCAAAAGCTTCAAAACGCTATACTGAAAGCGTTTTATGAGATATTCAAACCAAATTTGACTCCGACACTAAGAATCATAAATGAAAGCTCTCAACAAAAATTGGGTGAAATCGGACCAGGGGGCGTGGCATCTCCTATATGAGCAAAAGTTTCAAAATGCTATACTGAAAGAGTTTTTTGAGATAATCCAACCAAACTTCACTCAAATACTAAAGACTAAAAATGCTAAACTAAAACTAGAAGACCTCGGACAAGAGGGCGTGGCACCTCCTATATAAGCGAAAGGTTCAAAACGCTGTACTGAAAACGTTTTTCACTCAGACACTAAAAACTATAAATGCAAGCTCTAAACAAAAACTGGGTGAACTTGGACACGAGGGCGTAGCACCTCCCATATGGGAAAAATTTTTAAAATACTGCAGTGTAGGGTATTTAATATTTGGCCAGGCCAAATTTTACACCCTTACTAGTTTTTTTTTATTTGAGACTTTATTTAAAGAAAATGGTACAATGTATTTTATTCAAAGTATTGCCCATCGCTAGTCATTACTTTTTCCCATCTTTCTGGCAGTTTATGGATTTCATCCCAGAAAAACTGCGCCGGCTTGGCGGCCAAAAACGAATCGAGCCAATTTTCGATATCTTGAACTGAAGTGAAGCGTATTCCTGACAGGGCATTCTGCATCGATCGGAACAAATGGTAGTCTGATGGTGCAAGGTCTGGGCTATAAGGCGGGTGAGGCAAAATTTCCCATCCGTTGTTTTCCAGGTAATTTTTGACTGGGGCAGCAATATGTGGCCGAGTCAGATGCCTAAGCTTCAGGTATGACGTTTCTGATCTAACATTTAAGTCACCATGTATTGATGGTGACATCTTTTGAAAAACGATGGAAATTAATGCACACACTCAATACTTTACTTTATCAGGACATATTCTTGAAAGGATACCTAGGAGAATTAAGAGAAAAGGATCATCAAATCAAACAAAAATGGACAATGGAGGGGTGCTCAATTTTTTAAGTGCTTAAAAATATTACAAAAAAATAACTGAAAAAAAGGTTGATGACAAAGTCCTTTGTGGAAGTCGTTAAGAGGAATATGCAATGAGTTCAAACAAAGTCGAATAACTCGTGGAGGGTCGAAAATTCAAAAAGTTTTACGGACATCTTTTTCTATTGATGACAATTCAGAATGCCTAGACAATGGATCTTCTAAAAAGGCAGAAATTCCAAGCACACTTTCGGATTACTAAAAGAAATAGCTGCCTCATATAAAACAAACTGAGCACTAAACTCAAATATTATTTCTTTTAAATTTCCATAATTTTTAATAAAAAATAATTCTAGAGGGGCGATAAATTCTGTAAAAAAAAATGTACAAAATAAACACTTTTTGTTCCATTCAGCATTTGATTTCCTCCATTATGAAAAAGATGATGTATTTGAAACCAATAATTTATATGTAGTATTTTTTGCTAAGAAAACAAATAAAATTGGTAATATTTTGCTAAACTGCATTACCATAATTACAACATTGTTTAATTGTTGTATTTAGTATGCAAATTCCGCAAAACATGCCACATACGTATTTGTAGCAGAACAATTAAAATATTGACGCCTAATTAAAATTGACATACAATAAATCGACATCAATCAAAATAGGCACAACCTCACAAACAAATGACCACAATCTACATATATAAAAGTAACAAAATGCTGGATAGGCAAAACTGATAAATCACAAGGGCAGTTGGAATAGTACTTAGTAGCAGTATTGTAGCAGTACGACAAATAGTAAGTAAGGTAGTAGCCATAATTAGTACTAATAGTTGTGGGTACTTAAGTGCGTCAGACACTTAATGAATTGAATTGCAGTAAAAATAGCAACAGTGCAATTTATAAAAGCATCCAACAGCTACATATTGACCTTACACATATTGACATCCTCAGGGAAATATGACATAACTATACGAGAATGTAATATTTACATACATACAAGTTGTTTTATGTATGGAGCAAAAACTTTAAAAACTTATTTAAATTAATTTGCAACAGTTTGTGTAAAATTTTGTTTTTTTTGAACACTCACAGTGGATGATTAGAAGTGACAGAATGTCGAAAATTCAAATATTCTTATAATTCTATACTAGATTTTCAATTAAGTTTTGCCCTGAAACAAGTATTTATTCTTCAAGTTATTCCAGATGACCAGATGATCTTTTGTATTAAAAAAAAAAATCACTTTTTCCATGACAAGTATATCTCCATTTTCGTTTTCATCTCTAAAATTGATTTTTTCCTGCAAGCATAAAAGAGTACCATTAAAATATTCGGAAATTTTACAAAAAAGAAACTTTATATACGGAAAGTGGCCGTTTAAACTAGGACATTTTTCGAACAGATGAGTTTGCAGGAAAGAGTGGGTAAACGAAAAGAAACATTTTTATTGATTCTTATACAAAATCACTTTGTTTGGAAAACTAAAGGGAGACGCTACGGAAATTCGCGTCTTTGAAAAGACCTTACCTGTAAAAATCAAAAAAAAAGTGTACCAAAATCTGAAATGCAAAAGTATAATTCGAGAATCTTCAGACCTTTGAAATTAACATACTCAGAATCGAGTTAAAACAAAGATGAAAATGTTCGTCTTTTAAACACAGATGACTATGACAATACAGATAACACAGATTGCTTTAGTGAACATTGAGAACCTTTTCAACACCTGGATGATTGTTTTCTTGAATAGGAATTATCTTATCCTTGGTGCACCAAAAGTTGTTTCCTTCATCCAACCAGACCTCAAATATTGAAAAAAACTGTCTGGCCCTTTCCATTTCAAATTTTTCAAAATTTGCAGTTGGGTTCTTCGTTTTTTATAAAAATTTACAGAGCTGTTCTAAGTGCTCAGTATAGAGACCTCTCATTACACAGTCCTGCGATGAAAAAAAGTACGAGATCAGAGTAGGTGACTTTTATAGATTTTTTCTCGCTGAATCCGAATCTGGCCTCCGATTTGCTCCCTCACGTCAAGTTTTTGTACAATTTGAGTTTGAAGTTTTGGAAAAATTATAAAATTTTTCGTATTTTCGGAAAAATTTTTTTGGATTTTTCTTTTTTTCTGAAACGATATATTATATCTAAGTATGTGGTTTTGATTGATATTTGAAATAAAACTAGCAGTTTCGTCTATTTAAATTATTTAAAATGAAAAAAGGAACTATAATACAATCATTTGAGAGAGTAAATGATTTTAGGTTTGTTAAAAAAATATCTCCTTAACTATAGGTCATACGAAAAAAAACAATATTGAGCTTATATTGCAAGTAATTTTCTATAAATAAGTATTTTTATTTTAACCGTGTGGCTCACCGTTAATGGGTTATCGTAATTTTAAGCTCAATACATCACTTAGCGTACTCATAAGCGGTATGCACAATCTTTCGTAAGACCCAAATCTCGCACCAAATCATTCAACTCCTCTTGATTAAAATTTTTCATCTCAGCAGAATCAGTGCGATACAATACTTCAGTGTCACTGTCAGTGTCAGTGTCAGTGTCAGTGTCAGTGTCAGTGTCAGTGTCAGTGTCAGTGTCAGTGTCAGTGTCAGTGTCAGTGTCAGTGTCATTGTCATTGTCATTGTTTGAATCATTCAAGTCAGAAAAGATTTCTGTATTAAATTCTTCGTTCTTCTCAGTTGGTGGCGATGGTACTGGAATATCTGGTCCATATGCCACAGGTCGTGTTGCTGACTGAACTTGAGGATAACAAATTTTCTTCTTATTTTTTGAATTGAACCCTTTGACGTCACAAGAACAGAAGTAGCAATCGTCACTGTGATTTTGAGACTCTCTCCAAACCATTGGTATTCCAAAACGCAAACAGGTTTTTTTATTTTGTGACCATAGTCGAAGATATTCAACACACAACTGACAAGTCATATGTGGAGCCCACGATTTGTCTTGGTCTGTCAATTGTACACCGAAATATTTTAAATATAAATCTTCTACAGAGTCTGTTACAATTCTCCAATATTTTTTTTTTAGCACAAAATCGCCACAGATGTTGCATAACAAATCAGGCGAATTTATACATCCTCTTGAGGCCATTTGAATATTTTCAATATTTACTTAACACTTGAATTAGCACACTTTTGAGATTTACTTATATAATTCAACACTGATTATAAGAATTCATGCTTTTTAAAATCTTTTATAAGGGGTGAGACTGTGAAATTTTTTTGAAAAATTCGTAAAACTTATATTTTTTTAGTCCTAATAGACGAAACTGCTAGTTTTATTTCAAATAAGTATATTAATATCAATCAAAACTTCATACTTAGATATAATATATCGTTTCAGAAAAAAAGAAAAATCCAAAAAAAATTTTCGGAAAATACGAAAAAATTTATTATTTTTCCAAAACTTCAAACTCGAATTGTGCAAAAACTTGACGTGATGGAGCGAATCGGTGGCCATATTCGGATTTAGCGAGCAAAAATCTATAAAAATCACCTACTCTGATCTCGTACTTTTTTAATTTTTTCAAAAACGCAGGACTGTGTTATTAGTTTTGCGGAAATTTTTTTTTTTGCTAGTTATGGGCATGGAACTTTAGTGTGTCAAAAAAGTGTTTTTGCGACGATACATTTTTTTTCGAAATTCCGCCTTTTTGTTAAAAATACATTTTTGTCATTTCTGTTTTCGGATTCTTGCAGCATTATTAATGTTATTTATAGCTGCCATTTTTTGAAAAATCTTTAAAGTTGATTTTCTCAACATTTTTTTTTTACATAAAGGTGGAGGAAAACCAAAAAATTTTCAAAAGATTTGGTTTGCGCTTAATGCTTGTGAGAGACACGGGAATTTTTTTTTCTAAAATGTCACGTGACAATTTTTTGAACTTTATTGTGTGCTTTGATTTACACCCACTAGGTGGCCAAGAGAAAACAAAAATTCTAAGTAGAAGAATATAACATCCGTTGCTTAGAAAATACAAGGTATGCAAAAAAACCAATATTTTCCATATATATCATAAGAATATTGACGAAATGACGGCAATGTTTTGAAAAATCTTAAAAATTAATTTTCCCAAAAAAAAATTTTTTTTTCTCAAATTTTTTTTACGGAAATCTTTTGAAAGGTGGATGAAAAACATTTATTCGGTTTCAGTCTTATGAATGCATAAGATCATCAGCTGATCAATTCTGACTCGCTGAATTTTTATGTAGTGGGAAGTCTACGGCAAGCAACCTTGCATGGCCATCATATCAAAAATATAAAAAAGGGCAGACATTAATTATAGTGCAGGCAAATTTGGTATACAAAGGCTTAATTATCTAATTTTGTTGCACAAGCACCGATTTTGATCCGACATGGCTCATTTTGTTCGTTAATAAAGTTAGAAATAAAAATCAATACTTAAGATTTATGCAGTTTTTGAAAAGGGTCGAAAAACGGTTCTCTTAAGAAAAAGCAGAATAATTCAAAACTAGAATAGTTATTTTCGATGCATTTGTCAATGTTGAATCCGAAAACAGTCTCAGAATCGGTCTATCATGCATGGTGTTTGAGATATTCTAACCTAAAAGTTAAAAAAACACTATTTTTGAGGTTATATGCAGGGCGCACGAGTTAATTTCGCAATTTTTGTGTTAGATGCAACATTTAGTACTATTTTTTGTCTTCAAAATGAGCTATAAAGTGGTTTTAAATGATACGTACGCATACGTATTGCAGAAAATCATTGAGCAAATTGGCATGTCAATATATTATGGCATTTTGGTTCCTGGACACAGTGACGTCATTAAAAATGAAAATGTAATGAACTTGCTGGAAAGAATACAACTAACCCACATTATTTCTGAAATCGATGGGTGACTTCCAAGTATTTGTTGGAATATATTGCGTCACCATTTTCATTAAAAATATCGCATAGTTTCGGGAGCATGTTTGATTACAGTGTTAAATTACACAGTGCGACACATGAAAAGTGAACAAAAATCCGTTATAAGGCGTCGAAGTACTCGCCGAAACAAGTAATTCTGCCAGAGCGTTTTGCAAAGTTGACTCATTTAAGGATTTTATGGTAATTTTTTCGATTTTAAGGCACTAGAAGAATTTTTTTCGGTTAAGTTTGTTCGGCATTTTTCTTCTTCTATATAATAGCTACAACATTGCTGAAGTCATCAAAACAATATATCGGCTCGTTACCGAGATATAGCCATATGAAAAAATCAAAAAATCGCTCAAAATCCAATTTGAGGCAAAAAGTTGCAATTTTCAGCATTATAATTATAATTATCCAGCTGAAAATTGCAACTTTGAGCGATTTTGAGGTTTTTGAGCGATTTTTCGATTTTTTCATATGGCTATATCTCGGTAACGAGCCGAGATATTATTTTGATGACTTCAGCAATGTTGTAGCTATTGTATAGAAGAAAAAAAAAATGCCGAACAAACTCAACCGAAAAAAATTCATCTAGTGCCTTAAAACCGCAAAAATGACCATAAAATCCTTATATGAGTCAACTTTGCAAAACGCTTTGGCAGAATTACTTGTATCGGCGAGTACTTTCGACGCCTTATAACGGATTTTAGTTCACCGTCAATGACTTGAAAAATGTTGCACTGTGTTATACAGAGAAAACAATATTGTCAAAAGTGTCAGAAACGTGGTTATTTTAACCACGTGGCGACCCAAATTCTGAACATGGCTTGTTTATTGCAGTTTTAACAACGCGCGTTGCTAAATGGGTACAACTACGTTTGTGAGTGATTTAACAACGCGTGTTGCAATTTTTTTTTAATTTTTTCCTGTCAACGACAATGATAACTGACATTATTTTATATTTTTATTTTCAATTTTATGCTTTAAGTAAATTTTTTTCTGTTTTATATTGGAGAGATTTGAACCTGAAACCTGTCGTGTGATTGATGCGGACGTTAGCAACTCAGCCACGGCCATCATTATTGTGAAGTTGACTGAAAGTCTATTTGTTTTGAAATGAGCTGATTTGGATTTAACTACGCTTCGTGAGTGTTTTAACTACGTTTCGTTGCTGATTTGAGTTTAACAACAAGTTTCAACTACGTTCGTGAGTGATTTAACAACGCACCATACAAATATGAGCATGGAGCGTTGTTAAATCAAAATCAGCAACGAAACGTAGTTAAAACACTCATGCACCTGTTTTTTTTTCGCTCTGTGTGGAGTTTCAAAACATCGAAATACCCAGTGTTGAAATATCATCGCTTAAAGGAGCTCTAAGTTCATTTCGGAAATTTCGAAATGGTTTGCATAGGTTAACAATATATTTAAAATCCAGTTCAACAGTAGGTCTAAATCCAAACTAAATTATGATAACTCTTATATCTCGAACTAAACTAACCTATGGTCGACCCATGGTCTTAATTTCCTACTCAACTACGATTTTTTTCTTCGAGTGGGAGGCATATCAGGTACAGAAGAGCAAATATATTATTGATCATCTTATCATCCTGAGACGATATACCCATGTTCGTCTATCAGTCTGTCCTTCCATCCGTTTGTCCGTGGAAAAAGTTTTTACGAAGCAAAATAATTGATTCATATTTTGAAATAAGTTGAAATAAAAATTGTTCAACTTAAACTGTGTTTTTTGAGGTAATGTATCCAAATTTCACACAAGAAATAGAAGATGTACATATGTACATGCAAAATCTTGAAAATGCTAAATCTGATTAAGAATTCAAAGTTTTAAAGATTAAAATAATTTTTTCTTAAATACTCCGATATCTACTAAAAAATTTTGGTCAAGTCAATTGAAAATACTGAACATACGTTTCCATTTTTTGTCAAAAGACCATAAAATTTGCATGAGCTATAAAGTTTTTACCTAATTTTTGAAGTGATAATTTAGGTTTTAGAGCTTTAGATAATTTTTGCCCAAAAACTATTGTATCTACATACGGGACATGCTATCCATCATATACTTAAGTATTTTAAAGCGATATATTCACAAAGCTTTGCATAATTCTTTGCTTTTTTTCTTTAGCATATTGTCCTACTGTTCCATAATATTCCACTGGGGTGTAATCCATATAATTTGGCAGTGCTTTTATACTCTAAGTGCGAGTGTTGTTTTGTTTTTGCCGCAATCATTTTAAAACTATTAACTTTGCGGATTAATTCACTCTAGGTAAATTAAAATTTGACAAATTTGGTTTTTGTGGTGGTGCCACATAATCATAATTCCAAATTAAAAACGTGGGAAACTCCCAAATGTACATTTAGCATATAATTAGAATTTTTATTAAAAAAATGAAACAAAATTAATAAAGTTTGAAATGATGATGGGCTACAGTTTGGAAGTTCATTAATATTTCTATTTAATAAATTCATAGCGTGGTTTTGATTGAAATGATGAAAAAATAAAAATTCAATCTAAATGAACTTAAGGATTTCTGGTTAAAGAATATTTTGAAAAAATTCCTTTGCCATAGAAATAGCGCCGTTGCACAAAAAGAAAGCATTTAAAATAATTTTCATACACTTTATGCGGTTGCGTTTTCAATTTCTCATTTGCAATTTGGCGCCCAGCGCCAACGCTTCTTTTTTTTCGTGGTGCTTCAAATTTTTTCAGGATTTTCATTCACTTTTAATGTTTTTCGCATTTTTTTGGTTTTTTTCATTTTTTAACTTTTCTTAAATACAAAGATCCGTTGGCTGCGGTCATCATCATCTTACAAAACTCTCGAGATTTACATTGTAAAGTGAGTGTAACTGCGGCATACAAAAAAGTCAAGGCAAATGGTACCACAGCAGGACAGGACAGTACGGTCGGGGGTGTAGGCGGTATGTTGGTACGTAAAGCATTTTGTCCACTGTTACTTGCAACATAAAGAGAAATGTATTTCATTTAATTGAATTTGTTAGAAAATGTGAAATTGAAGTAAAAATGATTTTTATTAAATTACATTGGGGATTTGAGAAAGTGTTGATTTGGCTGTAGTTTTCGTGAATTTTGCATGAATATTATGGGTGGTAGCATTTGTGTGGTGCAGATTACAATTTCACATTAATAGCAGGCAATTTTTCTAAAGTTGTAAAATTTTATGGTTAATCAATCGCAATATACATACAATTTAAATTTGGGCATGTGAGCAAAATTTTTTATTCAGTATGTAAATATTTTAAATAAATTAAATTGTCATCTAGTTTGGGTATTTTTGAAGAAAAGAACACTATGGGAAACTTGTCCAATTTTTTATTTTTCCTATTCTTTGTGACTTTCCTACTTTTTACATATGTCTTTAACTTTGGAGTAGTGCAACTTTTGAACAGTTCAATATTTTCGGAAAATTTTCTTTTAAATACTATACCTAAATCTCAACTGATTTGCTTGATTTTATTTTTGTTGGAAAGGTTGTGCTTCTCACAATGCAATGCATAGGATTATATATATTGTATTTTTTTAAAGTGGACGGTGCCACGCCTTTAAATGGAAAAAAAGCTCTCACGGCTAAGCCACTGCATCGATTTTAACGAAATTTGTTATGTAAGTAGAGTTACCACTAAGGAACGATATCATGACCATTATATTTTTTAGTCCGTGGAGTGACGCCCCTTATGGTATAATACGCTATCAGTGCCTAAACTGCTGCTCCAATTTTAATGGAATTCGGTACTGAGATAGGTTTAACCCTGAGGAAGGCTAATTAAAAGTTGATAATTTGTACAGGCTATCCCCGCCCGTAAATAGAATACACGGTTTCACGGCGAAACTGATGCATTAATTTTAATTTCACTTAGAATAACAGTAGGCTTAAGCTAACGATAGGAATTAAAAACTAAAAAGGATATTGAAAGTATTTGTTTCATAGTGATCAGTTCTAAGCTTCTAAAAAGAAAATATGCAGTTATTGTTAGTAATTATAGTTCCATAGTTTTTTTCAGGTCAAATTGAAGTGGTCGAATTTCGAACGCAAGGCAAACTCTAGTATGTATGTATAAATAGGCAAACAAAATCGGTTCAGTCCCTGTTTCCATACCGAAATCTCAACCGATTTGATTGATTTTTCTTTTGTTGGAAAAGTTGTAAGGAGGAGCAGTGCATAGGATTATAAGCTAAGCTAAGCCACTTCATAAATTTTTATGAAATTTTGTATGGAGATACCAAATAATATGACCATTATCTTTTTTTAAGTTGGCGGTACCACGCCGTTAATCGAAAAAACACTTATGATTAAGCCGCTGCATCGATTTTTATGAAATTTGGTATGGAGATAGAGTTAATAGTAAGGATTGTTACTATAACCATTATGTTTAAAAGTGGGCAGTGCCACGCCCCTTAACACTAAAAAATGATAATATGTTCACTATGTTTTTCAGTGGGCGATTTCACGCCCCCAAATGGAAAAAAGCTTTCATGACTAAGCTGCTGCATCGATTTATATGAAATTTGTTTGGGAGATAGGGTTAGCACTAAGGATAATATGATCTTTATGCTTTTAAGTTGGCTTTGTCACGCCCCTAAAGAGAAATTCAGAGACATGGTAATTGATGAGGAATAGTTTGCTTAAGTTCACAGTTGCTTAGTCCTTATAAAGTCTAATTGAAGTGGTCGAATATCGGGCACAAGGCGAACTCTAAAACTATTAAGGAGGGCTTCTCATGTAAAATTTTGAAAAAATCGATTTTTTTTTTTCATAGGTTGATAGAATTACGTCTTGGGAGTATATTCCCAAAGTTTCATGACTCAACTCTAAATATTATGGAAAATATGATTGATTGAACCAACGACCTCATGTAAAATTTTCAAAAAATCGATTTTTTTTCAAAACCTTAAAATCGTTTTTTCTCAAAACTATGGTTTTAAAATCGCGGTACACGATTGCGAAAAAACTACTAAACCGATTTTTGATTTCTAAAAAGTGTTTTGCAGATTATAAATTGAACGAGTGCATGAATGTCTGAAATTGTGGAAAAATAGTTATTTTATACACTTTTTAGCCCCATTTAGCGACAAAAAATGACGAAAAAATAGCACTTTTTTTTCAAGACGTGATTTCAATATTGTAGAATCGAATTTTTTGGAGTTGCAGACATTCATGCACTCAGGGGAACCCTGCTGAATAATAAAAAAATTTTGTTTTATGTTTCAGATAAAAACTTTGGGCTCCACAATGTACCGCGATAAATCCGACTTATTAAATGTCGTGTGTCGCCATTTTGTCATTTTAGTTTTTGAAAAAATGCTTTTTTTATAGTTCAAACATGTTCTTAAATATATGCAAAAAATTATTTGTGTGTGTTTTTATTTTCCGAGTGAAAAACAATCCCGAAAAACAACTACTTTTTGACGTGTTACATGAGAAGCCCCCCTTAATAGATATTTATTTTAAAATATTTTAATTTTTCCTTAAGACTCTTTATTTAGTTTTGTACAGTTGTTTTGTCGAAATTACCGTACAACCTTCGCCAATTATTTCTAAGATCTTGATAATTTTTATCAGTATTTTTACGATGATCTGATTTCATTAGAATCCAATATCTCTCAATAGGTTGATGCTTTGGGCAGTTAGATGGATTCGCATTTTTGGGAACAAAATTGACATTCTTGCTATTGTGCTATTCTATGGTGGCTCTAGAGTAGTGAGAGGTTACTAAATCAGGGCAGAACTTAAGAGTAACCCTCGTGCCCACGAATAAATGGCAAAAGACGTTTTTCAATGCATTCATCAAAAAAACTGCTTCTCAGACCGCAGGTGCATATGGTTTGCCAAACCATATTCTGCTTGGAAAATTTTGTGATTTTCTTCTCTTTAAATTTGCTCTGTACCTGCCCCTTCTCCGAACAGGTATAAAATTCGTGTCCTGGTAGCTGTTTGAATTCTGCCTTAACGTATATGTTTCATCCTCCAATATGCAGCAGTCAAATTTAGTCAGGTAACCTTTATGCAACTCTGTAGGTCTTCAGCTTAATTTTGTCTTTAGTCTTTGTATAGAAAATATTGAGGTACCTGCCCTGGCAGCCATATCTCGTACTGAAGTGTTGGGATTCTGCTTAAAAAGGTGCTTCACTTTTTTCATCAACAGTGGGTCTATGCCGGCTTGTTGACACTTTCTATAATTCGAAATAACCCTTTTGACAGTGATTTTTGATGCACCTGTTTTTTTAGCTATCGTTGAATATTTTAACTCTGTTTTTTTTTTTCAGGAAAGTGGACAAAATGACTTCGCGCCTTTCTTCTTGAATGCTATATATCTTTATCGTTTGGAGTGTGTTCACCAAGTGTTATTTGTTTTTTTAATCGTCATATTGTGAACCTGCACGATCATCAGGTAAATCATAATCTTAAGGAATAAAAACATAAAATTTTTCTGGGACAGTCCTTAATAATCCAAGTTTACTTATACCCATAAAACCTGGTACGGAAGCTGAATTATAACGAAATTTTTTTATTTTCTCCAAAATATCGAAAATTTAAATTTTTTGTAAAGATCTATAAGATTAGAAAGAATCGAAAATTCCCGGTATGGAAAAAATTAATAACATAGCTTTTTCAATATTTTTTGATTTTTTACTTTTAGTGTTTAGATATAAGACTTTGATTTTTCCTACTTACATATTTCGAGATCGACGTTTTCATTCGACCTTAGTTTATGGATTAAAAATCTTTAAAAAATTAAAAATTTAATGCCGAATTGAATTATGGAAAAATCGTTTTCTGCTTGAAATTTTCAAGAATACACAAATTTAACTAAGGAATTTTCGATTCAAAGAAAAACTTTAAAATTTGCATATTTTTTTTTTGTGTTATTAATAAATATTTATTAAAAAACTTATTAAAAAGTGATAGATATGTTTTGAGTTCCTTTACTCTTTTTTATACCTTGATGATGAGAAAATTTTCACTGTATATCACCGAAAGGGGGATTTTAGTAAATTTTTAAATATTTTTGTTTTTGGTATTTTCTTATTTAAGTTATTTGACTTTAAAAATATGTATGTTAATATTTAAACAAAGTATTTTTTTTTTTGCTATGAATATAGAATTCCACATTTTTTTTATTTTTTGTTTATTTTCAAACTATGGCAAATTACAGAATAGGTATATCAAAATTTTAGGATTTTTTTTTTTTTTTCACTTCCACAAAACGCAACCAATCGCGCCAAGCGCCCAACGCGAACTGAACTTTTGAAAATTCCAAACAATTCATTACAGCCAAGAAAGAAAATCGCAGTCAGACAATAAAGATATTCAGACAACATCCATTAAAGTCAACCAAGAAGAATTCGCCAAATCAAAGCGTTCATGAACTGTGAGCGTTGCATCAACAACAACAGAGGCAAACAAAAACAACAGCCCAAGCGTTCATTTCATTCATAAATATTGAAAATTGATAAAAAAACGAAAAAAATTTCATAAAAACAAAAACATTTGCGGAGAAACAACTCCTGCGCAGCTTGAATATGACCACGTGCTCGGTAATAAATAAGCAGCCACTTGTTGCAACCGGCATAGACAACAGCTGTTTGAATTCAGCAAATATTGTGTGTGGCTAATGATGGCCATATGATGGGTGATGGGTGCATTCAGTCAAGAATAACAAAAAGTATAGGACGAGCCCACTTTAAAGAGAAAACGAAAAATCAAACTAAAATATGACTAACATGACTTGTACGAGTATTCATACCAAGTATTTAGGTGAATACAGCGTTGAAGATGTGAACAACATCACCATTTGGGCAGCACCCTTCAGCCTGACGGTGGTGTACTAATAAAAACGTCCATTTTTTTACCAACAACGAAACTCAAAATGTTTGAATTTAATGTTCTTCCAGTATGTATGATTGTGGAATGTGGTTAACTAACAATGCCTTACTTTACAGTCCACAAGCAAGCAATTACGTAGGCTGCTAGATATATTTCTGGCCCAGGGCAACACTAAGTGTTGCTAGGTGCAATCTGACATTGCCATTGGAAAGTTTGACATTTTTTAGCATAAACGTACCTAGAACGTTTTAACGTACGACCATCATTTGTGTTGTTTACAGTGACTTGAAAAAATCAATTTGGCAAAAAAATGGAATTAACTCGTGAACATTTTCGTGCGATCATTTTTCACAATTTTCGACGTGGATTATCACGACAAGAGTGTATCGATGAACTTAAGTCTTTGTATGGCGATAAAGCACTATTCTATAGCACTGTGAAAAACTGGTTTAATGAATTCAATCGTGGCCGACGCGAAAAAATCAAAAAATCGCTCAAAATCCAATTTGAGGCAAAAAGTTGCAATTTTCAGCATTATAATTATAATTATCCAGCTGAAAATTGCAACTTTGAGCGATTTTGAGCGATTTTTCGATTTTTCTCGGTAACGAAACGAGATATTGTTTTGATTACTTCAGCAATGTTGTAGCTATTGTATAGAAGAAAAAAAATGCCCAACGAACTTAACCCAAAAAAAATTCATCTAGTGCCTTAAAATCGCAAAAATGACCATAAAATCCTTATATGAGTCAACTTTGCAAAACGCTCTGGCAGAATTACTTGCTTCGGCGAGTACTTCGACGCCTTATAACGGATTTTAGTTCACTTTTCATGTGGCGCACTGTGTATTCTAAATATATATTCCTTTAAAAGAAAAAAGAAAAATCGTGGTTCATACCTCTAAATCCGCATTTTCTCTACTCAACTCTAAGAATTTTTCAATTTCTTGAAAAACAATTTCTGAAAATTTAAAAAATTACAAAAAAAAAAAAAAAAATGTGATGCATTTCACAAAATAGACATCATAATTTTCGTACCCATTGCAAATAATGGGTCTCAAAAGTCATGTTAAAAGCTTGTCAATAAAGATGTAAACATTAATTGGATTTATATTGAGATATTGAAGTCAACAACTACTACTGACAGAAACATCCAAGCCAACAATTGGCTGCTGACAGAAACATATGTCAAAGGAAATGTTGCTGTCAACAGCTGCTCAGTTTAACTTAATGTCACGCAAACGATTTGATTCCTGCACATTTATAGTATGGAAGTAGATGCATTTTATACACTACAACTAAAGCAGTAGTTAATACAAAATTTAAAATTCTCTGGGATTGGTGCATAGTAGTTCCAGGCAAAAAGTTTCAATTGAAGGTTTTCTGTGAAATGTGTGGTATTGGAAAAAATCGATATATAACTTTATAGTAAATTTTGTTTTCGTTTTAACATAAATATAATCAATATTTTTGATCAAAAACCATAAATTTGTTAGAAACAGTTTTTAATGTATATAGGGTAATATAAAACGAACAGTTTTCGATATGAAAAATAGGTGATATCGCATGGATTCCGAAACATGCCTGATAATTCTGTAATCTCCACCCAGTTATTTTTTTAGTGTCCTAGTTTTGATATTAGCGTTTAATATTTTTAGGCATATTATAAGCTTTATGTAGTTTTAAAAACTTCATTAGCATTTCAATTAAATTATTCATTAAATTATGACAATGACAACTGAGAGCGATTGACGTAATAATTTATTTATTTTTAAATCCGTGTAAATTTTTGCTATATAAAGGCGTTATATCCTTGAAAGCAAAAGAAATTTCTTCAAGTATAGCAAAAAATTAGTTTTGTGTTTTTGTGTGAATCATGATCGTGCTGCCTCTATTTCATTTAATTCTTCAGCACTTTTTGGGTGCTAAAGTTAGAAGCCTTGCAGTTTTACATTGTTGGCCTATAGATTGTAAGTTATTGTTTTGGGTGAAGTCATTTTGAAACATTAAACTTAATTAATGATTAAAAGAACACATACATACGTTAATTATGGAGAACAAGTTTTGAGATGCCTCATAAGAAAAGGGACCCTATCTTCTCAAATTCAGAAACCATTTTCTGCATTTTTAAAAAATAAGTAGACATTATTCTGAATAAAATGCCACCTCGATTAATGGAAAATTCCAAAAATTTAAATTGTAAAAATAAAAACTCAAGTTGCAAAATTCGATGTTCAAAGTTTGTCAATATGAGATGCAAGCTAAGAAGCGAAATGCTCTTTACTAATATAATTTACTGTGCAGATTTCAAAGAGAATTTATTGGGGGTTATCGTGAATAAATATTCCTGGGGAATTTTCTCAGACTGGCGTGAATTCTCTATTGCAGCTTAAGAAAATTCTCCCCATTTTAAATTTACGGTTTTATTGCTATATAATGAGGGTATTCCTTAAATCGTGTAAATGCCTCGAAAACCTCGTAAACTCGTAATACGAACTTTGACAGTTTTACGAGCTAACGAGGTTTTCGAAGCTTTTACACGTTTTAAGGAATACCCTAATTAAAAAAATATTTATTGTGGAAGATAATTCCTTTCTATGAGAGGGAAGGGTTGGATAAGACTCCTTTTATTGATATTTGTAATTTGATTATTGAACTTGAGTCGATTGTAAATTGTTTAGAAACTCTAACAATAACAACTTAATTTGAAAACATATAAAATTTCCCCTATCTCTTATTTTTTGTTCTTTTGTAAAACTTTGTCAGTGAAGATAAGGTTCCTTTTTTTGTGAAGTATCTCATTTAAAAACCTATTATTTTTTTAAAATTCGAAAAATTTTCTTAAAAATTTCTATCACATAATTATATGTATGTATATCTCCTTTTTAAAAATGTTCATTCTTTCTTTAGCCCAGCTCAGTTTTTCTCAGTTATTATCTGATAGCTTCATGTATGCGCAGTTTGTTAACATTAATCAAAAAGGCATCCTGGAAAAATTTCCCTCAACGTACTTGCATCATCAACAGCCAGTAATGGGTATATATTTCGACTTGAATTGTCAAAAATCTGAACAGCTTTTAAATAAGGTAATATATAAAAAGCAATAACATTCTTATATAATTCACTGCCATTTAATACGATATAAAAATATATGTTCCAATAGTGCAATGGTTGGACGATATTATATTTTTTCTTTTGTTTGCCGATAGTTTGACGAAAAACTTATTCTTGTAAGAAATGAATGAAAATCGGATAAATTAGAAACATTTAACATTTTGAAGAATAACAATTAGTTAATCATCGAACTATTGGATTAATAATAATAATAATTATATATCCGAAACACACATAACTTTAAAAAAATTTATAAATAAATGTATCTTTCTTAAATTCAAATAGTCGAGCACATTGCGCCTCTATAATCGTCATCATCGTTGGCTAATATATGATGCCTATTCAAATTCAACAAATTTTCGGCAATTATTTGTCAATGCCAATTTATCAATTGATGCTGATTTGACATATGCCATGACTGTGAATTCTGATACAAATATACAGTATAAAAATTTCGAAAATGTAACATTTCGAGTTTATGATGTTTATAACAATGGCCGACATATTGGCGGTAAATTGAACATGACCGCTGATCAAGAATTGTTTTGCAATGCAACAGGTTGTCACCGCAAGCGTTATATGACCAATCTATATAAGCGCTCAAAGTATAATAATCGTAATAGCATGAAAGATGTTACAATGCGTATAGGAACACTGGTAAGTTTTTATATATTAAGAAAATTAAAATTTTTTATGATTTTAATATATCAGATATATTTTTTCGAAGTAAAATCTATCCTCGCAGTCTGTTTGATTAGTTCTTTATATAAATTCCAACATTTTTCTTTTGTTGTTCTCATATAGGTATCAAAACGCCCACTGAATACACCGCCCAAAGAAATGCATGAATTTCTATCGAGTATTAATGATCCTGCTGTAGATGGTATTCAACGTTTTGGATATCAACTGACGACAATTCTTATGGAAATTTTAGATTGCAAGTATGTGTATTTTGAGTGAAAAATGATCAGCCTAATATGGGAAAATCATCGAAAAAACTTAACGAGAAAAAAATAATCAAAACATATCTGTCTTTAAAGGAATTATTTATTGTCCAAGATTTGGTATATTTATACTTTTACGCTGATTTTTTTATTTTTACACCATAAAAAACGTATAAATTAATATTATCTTAAGACAGTTTTAGTCGAGTCGTGAATGGAAAGTTAGTATATATTCAAAACTGCAGTTGGTGGGATGACCTCAAGTACTCATTTGGGAGGTATCACTTTTTTTTCGTCCTAATTCTCCAAGTTTTTGCTCAGAACTTGCTCTAACAGTTTCTGGAATTGATATGAGTTTTAAATGCATTGTCGTTTATAATTCTCATAGTATAGCGTTATCAATATTTTTAAAGGGAGTGTACAAAATTCCATCGAAATATCTAGCCACACCTCATTCCATGCATTTGAAATGAAAGGATGGAGTGAATATAGTATGAGCTTTGTGTAGAGTATAATTAAAATCGTAGTGATGAACACAATTCAGTTAATATTTTATTTTAAATTATAACTTCTCCTTAAGATTCAGTTTATAGCTTCTTTTTCATTTAAGAGCGTGGCAACGTCTACTAAAAAACAAAGTTCTTTTTATACTTCCTTAGTGTTGAGACTATTTTTATACCGAACTTCATAAGAATCGGTGCGGCACCGCTGACCGTGGGCGTGGGATTGTCCACTAAAAAACACAAAGTCCGTTCTTTCTTCATGTCAAATTTCATAAAAATCGATTCAACGGCTAAGTATTTTTTCTTTAGGAACACCATGATTCAGGCAGCCAAAAAAGGACTCTTTAGCCTAGTTATATACAGGTGTTTTTAAGTGTGACTACTCTTTTCTTTACTCTGGCTTTTTTTGGCTTTTTTCTCTCTTTTCATAACAGCGCCAGCCATCATTATAGAGACCGCTGGAGTAGTGGTGCCATTTTTGGTGGTGCCGTTGGTGATATGATAAACGAAACTACTGAATTGATGTCAGTAGGTGTTATACCAATGAGTATACGTTCGAAATATCTGTCGATACTCATTGAAACTGGCATGTTTCGTTTGATTTGCATGTTTCAAACGCCACGTAACTCTGTAATACAGGGTGATATTGTCTTTCTGGAACCATTTAGTACAACGGTGTGGTTAATATTCGCACTAGTGCTATTCATTGCAGCAATTTTACTTTGGAGTACTTTTATCGTAGAGCATCGTCGCATGCGATTGTGTTCATCGTTTGTGCCATCATTTTTATCCACCTGCTTGATATCATTTGGATCTGCTTGTTTTCAAGGTACTCACCTTATACCGCAATCCACTGGTGGACGTATTGCTTTCTTATCGCTATCATTGACTTCTTTCATAATGTATAATTACTATACTTCAATGGTGGTTTCATCATTGTTGGGCTCCCCGGTGAAATCAAATATTAAGACATTGGATCAACTTGCTGAAAGTTCGTTGGTAGTGGGACTTGAGCCGCTATCTTATATAATGTCGTATTTAAATGTAAGTTTGATAAGCATTTTATTAAATTTTATTTTATAATTAAATTATTAACTTTCAAGTCTTCACGTCTCGCTTCGGTGCACAAGTTTGTTAAACGCAAAATTGAGGCACACAATAATTCAGCCAATATCTGGATGCCACCAGAAGTTGGACTTTTGCGTGTACGTGATCAGCCAGGATTTGTTTATGGTTTTGAGGCCACAATCGGTTATGCTTTTGTGGAGCGTTTTTATAAACCGCATGAGATTTGTAATTTAAATGAATTTTTGTTACGTCCGGAAACCAAAATATATACGCAATTACCGATAAATTCAACATATAAAGAGGTGATCCGGTTAAGGTAAATATTTCTTTCACAAACGATATTTGCTAAATGCATATAATTTTTCGGTTTTTGTTTCAGAACACTGCGTCTTCTGGAGACTGGCATATATCTGAAAATGCGTCGGTTTTGGCTGCGCTCTAGCTTAAATTGCTTTGCAAATAATTTTGTCATTGATGTGGGATTGGAGTATGCCGCTCCTTTATTTTTCATGCTATTAATTGCATATGTTTTCGTTCTCATCGTGCTGATAATCGAAATTGGCTATAAATATTACACTAAACGGTTTCAAGTTAATTCGATTAACTAAGGACAATATTCATGAAATGGTTCTGGAAATGTTAAATATTTTTGCGATTGTTTATGACTTTAGCTTATAGGTGACTTATTGCAAAGTAGTTTTTCTTTCACTTAAAAATTTTAAATAAACTTCATGCACTTAATTTGAAAAAAACAAGAATTGTTCTCATTAAGAAAAACGATTCTGGTATCGTACTTGTATGCTTTAAATATCAAAAATCTAGAACCTTAGACTTATTAAAGTTAGGAAAGCGCCAAGTCTAGATGTACACCCAACGTAAACATATGTTACAATGTCTCGACGAAGGCACTTTTTCCACCCTTTGGATAAAGCAAAATTTCGTCTTTCTACTTAAGCCTGGTAAGCGGCCCATAGAACTGAACTATATTTTTCTTGACTACGCTGTTTGCTAGACACATAAAAGATCCTGCTTTGTGGAACGTTACTTACTTTTTTATACAATATTCGGAATCAGTTGCGTTTGGTCAAAAAATAACGAGATGAAAGGAGCGTTATACGCATCATGAGGAATATAGTTGGACCACGTGCAATCAAAAGCAAGCTACTGGCCATGCCATGTCGTCGTCTGTACTGTACTTGTTTGGGGTTAAGGGGAGAAACCCAAGTATATTATCACTAGCAGTTCGACAAACAGAGACTTAGTACCGCTCCAAGGCACTGCAACACTTTCATCTTTCACAAAAGACCTTCGGACCTTGTCGTTTTCATATTCTAAAAAGTAGGGAAGATGTGTGTACCTTGGTCCACTTTTCAGTTTTTTCAATGTGCTGGATTTTCCAAAAAAGGTTCTTTAGTTTTTTGATTAAGTTATGTTTCTACAATGCTTGCAGCATCAAATGACGTGACAATAATATTTCTATGTCTTACCATTGAGTAGAAATATTACTTTTTCCGTTGCAATCTCAAACGGTTCAAGGTACACCATGCAATTGCACCTTGGACTATTAAAAAAAAAAAATAAATACATTGTAATTTATGTAATCAAAAGTAACATTTTTTCAATAAAAAAAAAAAAAAATTAATCATAAACAAAAAATTATAACACAAAAAAGTGCATTTAGTAAAAAACAATTAATTAAACAAAAATGGTTGCAAATAAATACATACATTAATCACGTAAATAATAATAATAATATTATATTGAGAGGCGATTATGGCTTCCTGGTTGCCCGTCGAAAAAGGCTCGCTGGTCAATAAGCATAGGTCCAAGGTACACACAGACAGCATGTTTTAAAAACTGTCAAAACCCATATCATACATTAATGAAAATACATCTAAAATACACTAAAAGCCTAAAACAATAACTAAACTTGCTTCCTGATGTTGTAAAACTAAAATATTTTAAGCAAGTTTCTCACAAAACGTTTTGTAGTTTACTCCAAAAACAAATTTTTACACACAAAAAACACTTTCCGTCGGTTTTTATACACGCATACAGCTTGACGGTCTGAAGTCAACTAATATGAGTCACCGTTATAAGTGGAAAATTCCATAGAAGAACATTATCGTACACGTGCAGCTGTTGAGTGGCAAATGGCACTCGGACCGAGGTACACTGGGACCAAGGTACACACATCTCCCCTACAATAGAATTCTTTACACAACTGAGCATTCTTTGATTTTCAGTTGATTAACCGTGACAAGAAGATGGTGATCTAAACCAATGTCAGCGGTCCTTTTATATATCCATCCAAAAGATTATCTCCGATGATGTCTCAGTAATGTTGTCTGGACATCTTTAAGTGACTTAATGCAATCTCGATATTAGTATTCAAATTACCAATAACCATTAAAATGTCCTACTTATGTGCATCTGTTGCAGCGATCTGGTTGTAGAATTCATCTTCGAAAGATGGTTACATTTCTGCATCAAATGTGAATACTAGTCAAGTAGTCATCATACTACATAAATAGATATGTAATTTTGACCGTTTTTAATGAAATTTTTGCAATGTATTGTATCGAAAAGTGTTAGGCCAAAAGCTGAAAAGTAGGCGATGTTACCACCTTCAAAAAACTACTGCACCTTGTTGGAAAATTGAACAAAAATACCGATTTTTAGGATCCCATTTTTTGAATAAGAGTAGCATTTTTACATTAAGAAGAGATTTTGACCATACGGAAAAGTGTAGCAACGCGAACAGAGATATGTTACTAGATTTCGACGAATGAAAAGAAGTAAATTAAAATTGATTTCCAAAAAATGTTTTTTATACCTTGACTTAAATATTTAGCTTTAACAGGCCATATTTCAAACCACTTTCTCATTATTTTACCCGTACATCAAAGTCAAATGACAAAGAAGTATGTATCCAAGCGCATATGCCATGTAACTCACATGCTGGTTTTCTTTCTATGCTCCATAAGCTACACGTATTATCATTTGCTTATTGCGTTGTTGTCTTAGCTGCTTTTATGAGCTTTTTAAATCATTTCCAGTCGCAGGATAATCGCCTTGTTATTATCCCTTTTATACAAGGTCGTTGGTTATTGTTGTTTTTGGTGGGTGTTCTTTATATTTTTTGCTTGCATTTGTACAGAAAAATTTTAATGAAAATGCATTCTGACAACATATCAAAGCAGACAATTAAGAGTTAAAGTTTTTTTCGAGGCTAAAGTTAAAGAGTTCAAAATATGAGATATGGGCACCTGATCTTATTAAAGAGTTCCTTAAAGAGAGTAGAATTTTTTCTTCATACTAAACGCTTTAATGCTGTAAAACTTTACATAAAAAGAAATATTTTTTTCTTAACACATTATAAAATCATTTAATGTAATCCGAAGGACATTTTTACAGTTTGAGCGCCTATAGCAATGGAAATTTAAGATTTTTTTTTTTGTTGTATCCACCACAAACACCTTGTTGCCATTAGCATAAATGTTTTTCCGCAACAACAACAACTGAGTAAAGTGCAAAACTGACCCCATAACAATTCCAAATAAAAATGCAAATGCAAATCGGACGAGATACGTAAATTTTTACATTTCCGTTGAACTTTTACTTTTTTTTATAAAAAGTTGTGAATTTTGTATGGTTTAGTAAAAAACTTGGAGCTATGGAATGCTATCGTATAGAAATGTTTAATGTAACTGCGGCTTTTCTTTTAAAGATTTGGTAATTGAACCACTGAGGAAAATATGTTAAATTTTCACATTTTTATTCGCTATTTAAACCCAATTTGCAACAGATTTAGTTAAGGAAGTATGAAATGGATGGAGAACAATATTTTCGAGGTGTTTAGTTTGTAAATTATAGTCTTTACTTTTTAAGAGATCGATCACTAGATTGTAATGCAATCAAAACAGTACCAATATCCTTGTTAATGACAGAAAATTCACTTTAGATATTTTTTTGGATTTTTTTCATAAAATTTTATGTGTGTGTACTAGGGATGTCATTTTGGGATTTCGGACTTTTTTCAGCCCCAAAATTCCAGAGATTAGTCGCGGTAGATCTCGGGATTTTCTGGATTTTTTAAACAAATAAATTTTTTCAATTAAGTGCTTTTTTAGAAGACTCAAATAATATCTACACTGAGAAAACAGTATGATTACATACATCAAAATTTGGTAATAATTAACAAATAATATATTTGGTATAGGCGAATCGAATATTTGATATCATTTAATGAGTGGCATATTTGAGCAATTTTATTGGTTCAATCGTATATATGTTAATAATTACCAAATATATGTTTGCATATAAAGACATTTATTTTTTTGAATTTAGACCTTTATTATTATTAATCTTTTTATTAATTAGAAACTAATATGGCAATATTTACTAGGATCATGGCGACATCATAAAATATAATATTTGTTATAAATTAAAAATAAAACTCTTCTCTGAAATTTGAATGCACTCGCCAAGTTGCAAAAAAAAAAAAACAAAAAAAAAACACAAAAAAAATCATATCTGGGTGGGGATTGAACTCTTACCCCCGGGGCTTTTTTTGTTCTTTGTTAGATGCTACCATATATTTACCAGCTACATTTGTAACCTTGGTTCATTGCAATCGTAAGAGGGAATCCATGTATAGCGAATTGGAACTATGCCGCGCGTATTGAATTCTTTAAACCTCAGGACGCAATGACCGAATGTAAATTACTGAATCTTACAGCTTAACAATCAGAACTATATTATAACTATAGATGTTCTACATATGGGCTAATCCTGCGTTGCGAACGTTACATTTGTACGCATATTTTTAAATCCTGAAGGCGCTCTGAATGTTAAATTCTTAATTTACCTACAGTGGTATGTTAACCTTTAAGAGTACTTTCAGAAGGCATTTAAAAATATTTCATATCTTGTATCAGTTAGAAGATAATCGTGCATAAAGTGCTGTTCGCACGTTACGAAAAACAGAAGTCGTTGTGGGGATCGATGTATATTTTTAAAATTTTTTGCGAATTTTCCAGAATAAATGAAAAAAGCAAAATCCTCCAAAGAAAGAAGAATATTTGAGCATATTGAAACTGCTTTTGAGGGAATCAAAGAGTCCTTCGTTCGTACAAAAATTTAACTTTTGTGTGTTGCGCACGTTACGTTGCGAACGTTACAATTTTTATTTTATATATATACATGGGCTATCGAAAATTGATTCAGCCCCTTTCCAAGTAACTTAAACACATTATATTCGCTTGATTTATTTGTGGAAAAGGTTGTAAAGAAGTACAGTGCACACAAAAGCAAAATTTTTTCTTGGCACCGCATCCCACGGTAAAAATACGCTGTTGCAGCTCAACCACTGCATCGATTTTTATGAAATTTGGAATGCAACGTTATTAAAGACTTTTTGTTATGTAGCTGCTGGTGCGATGCCCCTAAAGGTGAAATGCATTTCCGCGGCTATACCGGTGGACCAGTTTTTAGGAAACTCGGAATGGGGATTGAACCCTTAGAAAGCATATCGAAAACCCTTAGTTATTTAGTGGGCAATACCACTCACCTAGTGGCAAAATACGCTTTTACGGTAACTTTATAATTTTTCTCTTGGTTGACCTTTTTTCGGATATGCCCATATACAAATTGAAATACGAAAAAGTTATATCAAATCAAAAAGTCAATCAAAGTGAAGTAAAAAATAAAATAATTAATTTAAAAAAAAAAACTTTCTTGTCTCGGATTCGAACATAGGCCCACAGGATATGAGTCAAACGTCTTATACATTGAGCTAACTCTATCTACATTTGTAGTGATTGTTATTTTGAATTTATTTTAAACAAAAAGTCAAACACAAAATTTAACAAGTATTGATTGTTTTTTGTAACTTTTGAAAATAATGTTTTGAAAATAATGTCAGTATGTTTTTGAAATTTTTCAATACTTGTTGAATTTTTTGTATGACTTTTTGTTTATAATTAAAGCAGATAGAGTTAGTTCAATGTATAAGATGTTTGAGTTATAACCTGGGGGAGTAGGTTCAAATCCCAGACAAGAAAGATTTTTTTTAAATTATTTTTTTTTTTTTTAGATTGCATTCGAATCCCAGACAAGGTTTTTTTTTTAAGTTAAAGCAAATATATGACATTCCATCAAACCGATATCAGTTTTGGCTCAATCGACAATATTTCAAGGTCCAATGAAAGGCACATTAATATTTACCGAAATTTGTTAATTATTAACAAATATTTTCTAAAATGTTCAATCAAATATAATTCTTTGATGGAAACATACTCTTTTCTCAGTGTACAAAAAATGTTATTCATTTTGTTAAGCACCGTGCCTTAATGTTATTTTGAATGGATTGCAAATTTTTTTCCCTAGTTTTTAGAGGAAGAGCCTTATTCTGAAAGTCACAGAAAAACCAATAATTTAAAAGAAAAGTTGCAATTTAACCCAAAGTACGAACAGAAAAATGCTTGAATAAAGAAAATGGACTTATTTTCTAATGGGGGAGATCGAGGTTATTATCTCTAAAAGCTTTTAATTTCTTTCCACGATTCAACGTATGAGCGTTGAAGCAGAAAGATGATTTTTTCGAAGTATAATAAATTTATATTGAACTAATTAAACAGTCATTTTTGCAATTTTTCAACAACAGACGCAAGCAAGTGTTAACATGCAAATTGACTACATATGCTTCGGCTATTTCCACATATATATTTATATATTTTCATATATAAATATGTATATAGCCTCATCAGATCAGTTTAAGTTAAATCTTGTCAGAAACCGTACTCGAACCCGTGACTCCAGTTTTCTGATGAAAGAAAATGCGGTGCTTTAACCATTACGCATTTGTCACGGATAAACTCTCTGTACAGGATCACCTATATGCATAAATCATGAGGCTCACTAGCGCCGTCTGCTGTGAAAAATTGCCAAATTGTTAGTTGGTAACACACTCTGGTTTTGAGACATGCCACACTAGCTGCAATTAAAACCTACAAGGGCGGATTTCTTTTCCACATACAATGCAGGCTCTCGAAATTACGAAAATTTTAATGATAAGTAGATAGGCAGGTACCCCTAGATAAATTATGACGTTAGTTTATTGACTGTTTTTTACTTGTATAGTACTAATGAAGGTACCAACGCGCTTTTCGTAATTGAAGTATGATAAATTTATATTGAACTAATAAAAGAGTCATTTTTGCAATTTTTCAACAGCAGACGCATTTTAATTTTTGTACATATGCAGTGAATTTCGATCAAGATTGAGAGACGAAATTATTTTGTAAGATCTATTTTTAAGAAAAGATCTGAAAATTAAAGGCTATAACATACATTTTCATTGAATTTAATTGAAAACATTGAAAAAAACTGATTTTAAAAACATTCGTTTTTGTTAAAAATTTTTATTTTTCATCTATTTAAATTAAAAAAATGCTTTAGTCCCGGTATTACGTTTCAAAATCTCGAAAATACCGGCATCAGTAGAAGTCCAAAAATTGACATCCCTAGTATGTACTCAAGCTAGCATCACTGATATGGTGATCATCCCTTTTTTATTTGTAAGAGTATGACTTATGAGAATACTTCTTAGAGTGAGATATATTCTTCCGCTCCCTTATAGAGTGTGCTTCTGCGATAACTCATGAGAATGTTCTCATAATTAACTTAGTAGTAAAATCAAAATTGTGTGAGTATTTTCTCCTTATGAACTTCGAAACTAACTGAAGCATCGAAAAATGCTGGGTCGTAGTCTAGGAAAGTGAGCGATACCACGTACTACTATTTTAGTACTACTATTAATGAATTCACTCCATGGGCTACTTTTTAGAAACTTTAAAATATTTTTTCTGAAAAGAAGACAAAACTATCTTTCATATAAATCCAATACAAAGATATTATCTTTGAAATATTAAAAAAATCTATGACACGTAATCCTAAATCTTCAGGCATGTTCTGAAATCCGATTCACTTCGGAATCGGAATGAAAGCAATTTTCAAGAGCTTTGCATTTCGATAATTATCACCAAATCGGATATATGTTTCAGCAAATCGAATAGTAACCATTAGCAAATTTTATTTAATGAAAGACGTATCCAATTCCATTTTATTTGTCGCAATGCAGATCTCTTGAAGAATCGCTTCGGAATCGGAATTCAGAACATGCCTCATTTTCTTTTACTTTTATTTTCAAAAGTTTCATTTGACATTCATTTTAAACCATTTAGTATAAAAATTTATAAAACCTTTTTTTGTATGGAAGTTCATAAAAAATTTTAAAATCTTTTATTTAGAAAGTTTTTATACGCTTTCATCCATAAAAAAATTTTTTTGGTAAAAAAAAACCTCAAGATAAAAATTAAAATAAAAACTAATAAGGGTGTTACCTTAGGCCTGGCCAAACATTAAATACCCTACACAGCAGTATTTTGAAAATTTTCCTAATATGGGAGGTGTCACTCCCTCCGAATTCACCCAGGTTTTTCTCAGAGTTTGCTTTTATAGTTCTTAGTATTTAAGTGAAATTTGGTTGGAGTATCTGAAAAAATGTTTTCAGAATAACGTTTTGAAGCTTTTGCTTATATGGGAGGAGCCACGCCCTCTTTTCCGATTCTATCCAGTTTTTGCTTAAAGCTTGTGTTACAATACTACCAAATACCTGTTCACTTTTTCACTTATCAATTGTTTAATTTATTTATCAGAAAAAAAGCAAAACTTGTTATTTAGATCGATCATAAATTTTCAGTCTAGAATTGGAATTGAATAAATATAGTTTCGAATATAAAATATCTATGAATAAAAAATCGTAACAATTTGGCGACGAGGTAAAAAAAATTAGATATTTACGCGTTTCAAATTAAGAATTGTAAGCATGTCTTCATTGGAAACGGTTGTAGCACAGCTCTTAGTGCAACAACAAGAGTCGGCAGCACGGCAACAAGATTTAATTGAAAAACTAGCAAATCTTATGAGGAATGAAGACACATCCCCTCAAAATGGCCACCATGAGACATTGATGGAGACAGTTGCGAAAGGAATCCAAGATTTTCATTACGAACCGGAAGCTGATCAATTCTTTTCAACATGGTTCAATCGTTATGAAGAACACTTCAATGAGGATGCAAAATTATTAAATGACGCTGAAAAAGTGCGTTTGCTTCTACGAAAAGTCAGTCTGAGGGTGTATGAGCGTTATTCAGATTGTATACTACCACATAAACCAAAAGATTTTTCGTTTAAGGAAACTGTAACCCAGTTTAGAGCAATTTTTGACCGAAAGGAATCCCTTTTTAGTATCCGATACAAGTGTCTCCAGTTAGTCAAAAGTGAGACCGAAGATTTTATTGCATATTCAGGCAGGGTCAACAAGCAGTGCGAACAATTTATTCGTGGACAAATGACGGGTGATCAACTCAAGAGTCTCATCTTTATCATCGGGTTAAAATCACCTATTTATTCAAAAGTTCGTAGTAAGTTACTTTCTATGTTTGACGACAATTCTGATATAACACTAGACAAATTAGTAACCGAAACACAACGAATCTTAACACTTGAAAGTGACACACATCTAGTTGAATCTCCTTCATTGGCAGTAAACGCAGTTCAACAACAAAAATTTAAAACACATAATCATCAATCTTATCATGCAACACCAAGGCGACCATGTTGGCAGTGCGGTGCCATGCATTTTGTCAAAGACTGTAATTTTAAACAACATAAATGTACAATCTGTGGCAGAATTGGACACAAAGATGGGTATTGCGCATGTTTTCGGGGACAATATGATGCGGACAACAAAATCAATTCTTCAAAATATCAGCGTGAACACGATAACTTCAATCATCACACACAAGTCGTTTCCGCAACTTCACATAAAAGTGTAAAAAGCGTACACACATCCTATCGAAAATTTATCACAATCAAAGTTTTCGATAAATCACTTAATCTTCAATTTGATACAGCATCTGATATCACAATAATTTCACAATTGAATTGGAACATGATTGGTCGACCTACACTTTCACCTTGTTCTCATTATGCTTCGGACGCTTCTAATAATGAAATTCAACTTATTGGTGAATTTGAAGGGCTGGTCCATCATCAAAACAAAGCTATGTACAATTTTTGTCACAAGCCTTCCGAATTTGAACATTTTTGGCCTTGATCTCATACACAAATTTGATTATTGGAATCAATCACTTTACTCTATTTGTAATGCAATCTCAGCAAATATGAGCAAAGAAATGCTTTTTGACGTCATAAGAGGTAATTTTCCTGAAGTACTTCAAGAGAAGATAGGCCACTGCACAAAATTTCGTATCAAGTTGGAAATCAAACGCAACACCAGTTTTCAAACCAAAACGACCTGTTCCATATGCGGTTCTCCAAACAGTTGAAGCCGAATTAAAAAGACTCGAAGAAGCAAATATTATTACACCCATTACACATTCAGAATGGGCTGCTCCTATAGTTGTGATACGGAAACCAAATAATCAAATTCGTATCTGTACAGACTATTCAACAGGACTAAATGAATGTATGGAACAACATCAGTATCCACTAGCACATGTTAACGAGATTTTTGCAAAAATGTCTCAATGTAAAATATTTAGTACGATTGATTTGTCAAATGCATATTTGCAGTTTGAGATAGATGATGAATCTAAACAAATTCTTACGATCAATACTCACAAAGGACTTTTTTCTTTCAACCGATTACCATTTGGAGTTAAATCTGCACCGGGCGCTTTTCATAAGGCCATGGATACCATACTTTCAGGACTTGATGGAGTTACTGCTTATTTAGACGATGTCATTATAGCAACATCTACACTAGAAAATAACTATAATTTAGTAATGGAAGTTATGAAAAGATTCCGAGAACATGGTCTGACGGTAAATTGGGCAAAATGTGATTTGTTTCAAACCACAATCAAATACCTTGGTCATATTATTGACAACGAGGGCATTCATCCAGATCCATCAAAAATAAAGGCAATTCAACATATGCCAAGACCAACAAATATTTCTGAACTTCGATCCTTTTTGGGAGCCGTAAATTATTATGGGAAATTTATAGCTGAAATGAGGAAATTACGAAATCCATTGGATGAATTGCTGAGATCTGGTGTTAAATGGAACTGGAGTAGCCAATGTGAAAAATCATTTCAAGACTTTAAGCAAATTTTAATGTCCGATCTCCTTCTAACACACTACGATCCATCTCTTCCAATTGTTGTAGCAGCGGACGCTGAATATTCTTCAGGAAAACATAGATTACTTACCTGTTACATTTAATATAATACGGAAAGAAACCCAATTAGACTCAACACTTTGTAAAGTATGTCGTTATATTGAAACTGGTTGGCCGAATACATCAAAAGATATTCCACTCGATGTACAACCGTTTTTCAAAAGACAAGAAACACTCAGTATTGTCAATAATTGCATTATGATGTCAGATCAGATTGTAGTTCCATTCAAACTTCAGAAAAAAAATCCTAAAACAACTACACAGAGGACATCAAGGTATTGAAAGGATGAAATCCATTGCCAGATCCTATGTATATTGGCCTCAAATTCATGAAGACATCAAGAATTTTGCCAGACAGTGTGAAAATTGTGCTGTTGTTGCAAAATCACCAATCAAAACTACACTAAGCTCTTGGCCAGTTCCAAAGGAACCTTTAGAGAGGATCCATATTGATATCGCCGGACCTATTCGTGGCTATTACTACTTTATAATGGTTGATGCTTTTTCAAAATGGCCTGAAGTAGCTCAAATAACCTCAATTTCGTCGCACACAATAATTTATCATTTACATGAATTTGTATGCAGATATGGTCAACCAAAAACAATTGTTTCTGATAATGGAACACAATTTATCAGTTCAACTTTTAAACGATTTTGCGAAGAGAGAGGAATTATTCATATATTTAGTCCTCCATATCATCCTCAGTCAAATGGACAGGCAGAGCGCTTTGTCGATACCATTAAAAGAGCCTTGACAAAAGCTTATGGAGAAAGTTCTAAAGACGACAAGACGAATCTTCTTATTTTTCTAGCACAATACCGCTCCACCCCAAATAAGAACACATTAGATGGCAAATCACCATCTGAGTATTTTATAGGTAGAAAATTGACAACTCCGTTAGATCTTATCAAATCAAAGATTTACCTGCTACAGAAAGGAACATTCCAATGGAAAGAGCTTTTAATAAAAAAAATGGAGCTTTGCCGCATGAATATAGCTGCGGTGATAAAGTTTACGCCAAAATTTATAAGCAAAACAAAATGTTATGGGTGCCTGGTGAAATCATTGAAAAAGTTGGAAAAGTAGTTTATAATGTACTGGTGGAATTTAAGAATAGCAAGGATTTATTAAGATCGCATTCAAATCAGCTTCGGAAACGATTCACCAAACGTAAACCTGATGATGCTACGGCTGATGACATTAATTTCAATAACAACAATAACATTACTCCTCGAAGATCCGAAAGGGAAAGAAAGTCTCCAACTCGTTTCCAGGCTTCTTAAAAACAAAGAAAGATGTTACAATACTACCAAATACCTGTTCACTTTTTCACTTATCAATTGTTTAATTTATTTATCAGAAAAAAAGCAAAACTTGTTATTTAGATCGATCATAAATTTTCAGTCTAGAATTGGAATTGAATAAATATAGTTTCGAATATAAAATATCTTATGAATAAAAAATCGTAACAGCTTGCATTTATAGTTTTTAGTGTCTGAGTCAAATTTAGTTCGATTATCTCTAAAAACGCTTTCAGTACAGCGTTTTGAAGCTTTTTCTTATACAAGAGATGCCACGCCCTCTTGTCCGAATTCGACCAGCATTTGCTTACAGCTTGCGCTGACATTTCGTAGTATTTATGTGTATTTGGGTTGCATTGTTGTGAAATATACTCCAAAATTTGCATTTTGAAGATATTTTTTGTATGGGCGGTAAGCGTGTCCGTTGACCGATTTCGCTCATTTTCAATCCCCCGAGCTAACTTTGACGACGGAGGCTGTGTACCAAATTTCATTGAATTATCTTGCTTAGTTTTCCCAAAAAATGTATTTCCACACACAGCCGTTACCCAGCCAGCCACCCAGCCAGCCACCCAGCCAGCCAGCCACCCAGCCAGCCAGCCACCCAGCCAGCCAGCCACCTAGCCAGCCAGCCGGACAGACGAACATGCCTATATCGACTCAGGAGGTGACGCTGATCAAGAATATATATACTTTTCCATATCTGCCACGCCTCCTTCTCTGCGTTACAAAAGGAAGGACAAAGTGAATATACCCTGGGTGTATGTAGGGTATAATTAAAGCTAAAAGAAAAGTTTTTATTACATTTTATAACAAAAAAGTTTTCAAAAACCTTAATATTTTTTACATTTTTAATAAAAGTACAAAATTCTAAGTCTAGTTGAAACAAAAAACCTGAACATGCATACATACATAAAATCCCAAACACAAATTTGTCTATGGTTTACCACCAGTGCAGGATATGTTTTGAAAAACTCCTTCAAACACAATGTCTTTGCCTATTCAATTATAAAACCAAATTGTTTTCTAATAAAGTGATTGAGTGCATTTTGCGCCGGAGTCACTTGTTAAGCGATTGTCTAAAGGAGATGATAAAATGAAACACGTTAGGGCAAAATACAATTTACAATCTTTCAAATTTCAAAAATGGAACAAGAAGCATTGAATGTGCTTAGAACGAAAGATGTTGTAAATATCATGTCACGGAATAGCGGCGTTTCTGAAAGTTTTTTACGACCCTTAAAGCTAAAAGATTTGCATTTGCATTGCGGCATATATTCTTTAGTGTTATGTCTAAGACATTTTGCAAACAGTCAACACTTCCATATTGTACGTATCGTTAGTTTTAAAAATTCTTGCTTAGCATAGCTCCGCCGCTCCCCAGAGTTTGAAGTTCACTGAATGAAAATAAGTAAAAATCCAATTCATTTTCAATTGACAACTTGAACAAGTTAAAGTAATCAGGCGTAAAAAAGAAATTGCATAAGCCATTTATAAAAATAAAATGATAGTGATGGTGGCATGGATGGCTGCTGTTGTGAATTATGGCATTGGTAATCGTGGTGAAAACAAATCCTTCGTTTATGATGAAGAAATACAATACATCAAATTCACAAAACTGCGCATCATGAAACGTTATATGTAGTCTGCCTAGAGGTTTGAACAAATTATTTTCTTTCATTATTTTTTATGACGCAAAAGTATTTTGGCTTATTTGTCTAAATAATCATAGTAATCTGTCAATTTTTGGTTTGCTTGATGTTTGCACACTTGATGCCATCTCAATGGACATTCAAAGTCGAATCTTTCTTTATGCGTTTTATGTAAGGATATTTAAGGACAAATTATGACGCGAAATTGGATAAGATAAATTCCAAGAACAGTATAGATTTTGTTTCTTAACAAATATTGTGTAACAAAACCATGCATAGCTTTAAAATTGAAAGTACTTGTGAAGCTTTAAACATACATACTTATTCTCTCATAGCCTTTATCACCTTTCGGAGTATGTATATTTGGGTGGGTCGCCAGAAAAAGATTTTCTGGTAACATTTGAAATAGATGTGTATTATTGAATTACAAAATCTTATCTCTTGAACTTTCTTTTTTGAAGAGCGCATTTGTGCTATCTCCACTTTTTTTTAGTATGTTCAAGCAATTTTGTTTTTACACTTCGTATCTTTTCGCATCAAATTTTGACCGAAAGTTCTTAATTACTGGTATTTTCACATCATATCTCAACATGACCCCCTATAGCTCAAAGGTTTCACTAAATTTAACAATAAACCTGTTTTAAGTACTTGTGATATTTTGCCAACTTTTATGGTGAACATTGTATAGTAAATTTCAGAAAGATTACTTTATTAGTTATTTTAGTATAATTCATATAAGTTTTGAGAGCGACGCCACATCCATTTTTGGTCCAATGTAAGGTATTGGTAGTCACCAAATTTTATAAAAATAGTTTGTAAAGTTTGCGAAATTTGACTAGATAAATATTAAAATGTCTGCAAAGTTTTGAAAAAACACCTCTTACTAAGAAACTTAAGAAATTAGGTATTTAAAATAAAATTATACTTTATAAAGTTGATTTTGTGACCTTATTAAATTGTAAAATTTGTGGATATTCGGGCTTTTAGGTCAATTTTCTATTAATATATAAAATATCGGAAATAAATAATTTAAAAATTAAGAACTTAAAACAAAGTTTTTAATTTAAAATTTACCTTAAAGCCCGAATATCCACAAATTTTAAAATATACTTTAGGTAAAATTATTGCATATATCGGTTTATAAAAATAGCAGCCAAATCTAAAAAACCTCTGTTTGAAATCTTCTTTTTGCACATTTTTTTTTTTATTTATTTTTTTGCGGATGAGTGGAAAAGCATTTGCGCTTTTAGGCCCGATCGTCACCAGTACCCGTCGTGTCGGACTCTCCTAAACGTCTTACCGACTAAAAACACTTCCTCTTCATCGGGACCTCCCTCCTGGGACACCGTTTTTGGCATTGCATCAGAGGGGTTCTCTATAAGGCATTTAATGTCATCTCTTTTAATTTGCCTACGTTGGGCTTCCGCTTTATTACTCCTGTAAGAGATAGGGGCTGAATAGTGCTTCCGCAGCCCCTGCCAGCATCTTAATTTATCTTTTTAGTAAAGGGGGAAAACCAGGAGAGGAGAAACCGCTTCAGGACTTGGGCCTTAGCCAAGGACGAACGAGGTCCTACTGACTGCGATCTCTACCAGGATGAAAGTTGTCCTGTTCTGGAACCCTCTTGGTCTCTGCAAAAGCGAATGAGGCCTAGTGTCGAGACCCCCACCAAAGAAGAAATTAAGAGCGCCGGCGGCTAGGCAAGCGTTTTTTAATGTCAAAGGATTTCTTGACTTCTGGCAGCTTGGTAAGCATCAAGATCCCTTTCTTTAAGCGAAGTATGCTTCCTACATATCGTCCTATTAATAACCAATTTTCTTCGCTTATCAGCATAGTTGGTATGATGTTCTCGGCTGTAAGTGGACCAACGTGATCCTGTACCTAATTCCCGTCTCCTCTCCGCCCAATTTCTGCAGTTGAAGAACGTATGTTCCGCATCGTCGAGTTCTGCGTCGCCGTATATGCAGTCGGGTATATCTGTCTTTGCTATCTTGCTTAGGAATTTCTGAAAATGCCCATGTCCTGATAGCAGCTGCGTTATGGAATAATTTACCTCACCAAACTTCCTGTCCAACCAGGGGTTCAACTGGGGTATTAACCACGCAGTCCAGTGTCCAAAGGTTTCATTTTGCCATCTCTCTTGCCAGCTTTGTAAGGTGTGAGCCCTGACATCTTGCGCTGTCCACTGGCTTACCATTTGGTTCTTCTGCGTCCACAGTCTTTGACGCTCCAGGACCAGCAAGTCTATTGGTATCGTTCCGCTAATTACCAGCACCGCAGCGTGTGATACAGTGCGGTACGACGCACTATGGTTTTTTTTGGACAAAAAAGTGTACACAAAAATAATTCACTACAAGGACATATTTTCTTTAAAAAAATTAAACGCGAGATTAAGGGCTATACATTCACCTGTCTGAAAAGATGCCCGCTTTTTCCAGCATCTGATCCACAAAATAGTGACACGGGTCCAAATCTCTTGAATTTTGAAAAAAATCGATTTTTCTGTTTAACAATGTTTGTCGCATTATACGCAGGAGTGATATACATATTTATAAATTTATATATATGCAATCAAATCAATTAAGATGAAATGAACCCAAAAACAAATTCGTCGTATCTCCGAAACTATTAGACGCAGATAGATAAGACTTGGTGCGTTTGTAATAGGCACAGAGAGAAATAATTTTTACTAGAAAAGTGGGCGGTGCCATGCCCCAAAAATATAAGACACATCATATCTCAGAAACTATATGGCCCATGTAGATGAAATTCGGTTTATATACAAAAGTTATCAAGACAAATGAGGAGTGATTTTTCAAAAGGGCTTATAACCAAAACGAGGCAAATGTAATGTCATTATATTAATTGCCTGATACTTTGCTATAAATTATTAAAATTGAGTTTTTTTGTTCACAGGAAGTTTACCTGATGGTGTGGAATTAATGGCATTTAGTTAAAAAAATCATATTTATCCAATAACCGATTATTATGCAAATAATGTGTAAGACATTACTTTTGCCTCGTTTTGGTCATAAGCCCTTTTGAAAAACTACTCCTAAAATAATGTCTGCTGATAAAATATGTGGGACCAAGCCCACAGGCAGAGCTACATGAATGGACTAGTTTCCTACAGATATGTTCATTTTTGGGTGTGGTACCTCCCTTTTTTTCAACATATGTTTTTTCTCACTACCCTTTATATATATAACGAAATTCATCCCTATAGCTCAAATAGTTTCGGAGATATGATAAGTTTTATGTTTGTAGGGTGTGGCACCGCCCACTTTTTCAGTGGATGTTATTTCTTTCTGTGCCTGTTACAAACATACCAAGTCTTATCTATCTGCGTCTAATAGTTTCGGAGACATAACGAATATTACGAATTTGTTTTTGGGGCGTGGCACCGCCCATTTTCACTTTGAGTTGATTTAATCTTACTTGATTTGATTGAATGCACATATATTTATTCATATATCATTCCTGCGTGTCACTATTTTGTGAATCAGATGCTGGAAAAAGCGGGCACTTTTTCAAATAGGTGAAGGTATAACCTTTAACTTCGCGTTTAATTTTTTTAAAGAAAATATGTCCTTGTAGTGAATTATTTTTGAGTACACTTTTTTGTCCAAAAAAAACCATAGTGCGACGACGCTACGCGTAATGCTGCTGTTTTTGCACCGAGCTCAGGGTTTTTCGAAAGTTATTCTTTTTAACTGAGTATGCCCATACATCGCAGCCGTATAGCAAGACTGGTTGGACAGTAGACATCAAAAGCTTTCGTTTGCTCGCAGATGGTCCACATATGTTTGCCATTAATCTTGACAGTGATGCCGTCACTTGACCTGCTTTAGTAGCAGCATGTTGAATCTGCGCCCAGTAGGTCAGTTTGGAGTCTAACCTGACACCTAGATATTTAACCAATTTCTTCGTTATATACGTTTCCGAGAGCAAATATTCCAAAGATCTGGACCAAGAATGGAGCCTTGACGCATGCCGCTGTTTGTATCGTAAGCCAGAGTTCTGTTGCTTAGATAACAACGTACCATTTTTCGCAGATATTCGGGAGCCTGAAAACGGTTTTCCAGAGCACCGATCATGTTAGCGCATCTGGCGCTGTTAAAAGCATTTTTGACAACTAGTTTTTCTAAGAGAACTATTCGCCTGCTATGTTGATTTCCGCTCTGGGCAATCTGTACGCTTTTATAACATCTGCTATGGCGTCGACTGTGGGTCTACCAGGCCGAAAATCGTACTGTCTGTTTGATAGATCACCCGAGTTCTTTATTGCTTGCGATAATCGCGGTTTTATCAACTTTTCTAATAGCTTTCCTGCTGTATCCAACATACACAGTGGACGATATGAAGATGGCGACCCTGGGTTGTCTTTGCCCTTGTTAATTTTGCACATGCCAACAATTGAAAAAATGGAGATAAGTAGGACTATAGCGTTCTAAGGTATCGATATGTAAGTAACCCCTAGGGGAAGAATATGGACAAAACTAATAATTTGACTATTGACTTTATTCACAACTTCGTGTTTTATCGATTTCTTTCTACAACAACCTTTCCCAAGTGAATTTTGGCCAACCAAATTCTCTTTTGCCTTGTGAATTCCACTCCGCAAACTTCTGAGGGTAGGTTTCGGAGAGTATTGCTATGCATAGCTACATATTTCATGTGATATCGTTTGTTTTTGCTAGATTGTAGATGGAACTTGAAATTTAAGGTAGTATGAAGCCACCATACTCTAATTGTGATACAGTAAAAGCTCAACTTAGCTAAGTCGCTAAAGTGTTATATATAATATAAGAAAAAGTTAAGTAGCTTTCGGTCTTCAGACGACACTTTTAAAATTAACATTTTGTTTTAACTTTTTCAAGTTATTTTTGTTTTGACCTTGTTTTTTTCCTTTTTCCAAGATCAATTTAATTTCTTTTTTATTGATTATCAATGTAAATCTGTTGAGCAAAGTTCAGAAATTGCAAAAATTCAGGACTTTAAAAACAAACTAAGTTCTTAAACTTTCCGAGTTGCTACTGTATTTGTTAATAAATCACTGCAAATAACATTCCTGATATCAGAAAAAGTATTCCATAGGACGTACTTATGTGTTGCTAAAAAACAATCTTATCTCGAACGTTAACATACTGCAGATTTGTTTTTAAACGGCGAGATAAAAAAGAAATACAACAGTTTCTCAGGAAATTAATGATATCTAGAATTATTATAAAATGGTAGGTATAAATATTAACTCGGCAACTACTATGAATTTATAAAGGCATCAATATAAACATAAAAAAATTAAACTGAAAAGATTCCGCTCGATGCGTAGATATTCTGATGCGATTAATATATCACAGTAAAATAAAAACTTATCAAGATTTATAGGTATCACCATATCGTTTAAAAAAAAAGTGACATGTTATCACCATCACTTACATTCACCTTAATCGCTCTTTAAGTGCTGATAGTAAATTAAGTTATAACTTAGAGATAGAGCGAAAGCATTAAATCCGATGTTCTTGATATAATTCAGTTCAGCTTGGGACGTTGAATCGTGGCTAACGGAGGAATTTCTTTTCTCGTTAATTCTTCACACGTACACGAGTATTGTAACATACGAGTACGCCAAGGTAAAGTTCAAGCGTTGTGTTAAGTGATATTGACCTTAATTGCGTCAAGCGTCCTTAAGTAGTGCTTACAAAAACTCTTTTCCGTGTGTGCTTTTTTTACAGTGCGAGTGAGTTTCACTATTTTGCTCTAGTTTTCGAGATATCGGGTTTGTTAATGGTTCATAACAATACTCAAAAAAACATGTATTTTTTGGCTATTCACACCATTCCTTCAATCAGTTTCAAAAATTTCTTCGTTACATGAAATATTATCCACTTTTTCTAACTTGTTGAGTTTCACGGATGCCGAAAGTTTATAACAGTGTGATATAGGCACATAAAATAAGAAAAAAAGAATGAACTTTTGACTAGACAGAATCCGAGGTCAGAATTGCTCATATACCAGCAGGATTTTGAGATATCCTTGCTTGTAGTTGTAGAAAGCGCTGTTTTCAGGCCTATAGCTTAGTTCCAGTAAAGATATAACTCCATTTGTCATAGCGTCGATAGCTATAATCTTCTTTATCAAACTATACACTTAAACTTCTCCCATTGAACCCTTACTTTCCGAGTTATCTACGGTGAATTTTTACAAATTTTAAGTATTTTTTGCCTATAAAACGGTTTTCCGCTGCAAATAAATATTATATAGTCCTCACACCAGGAAGAAGTCACAGGTATAATAAAAAATGACGACAAAAATTTAAGATGGGACTGTGTTCAGGGTCGATCATAGATGAAGAGTCTGTTTGCATTAAAATCCTAGCTGATTGTTTTCGCGTGATATTGCATTTTAACAATTTTTTTTTCGATTGATTGTATTGCTTCTGAAATGGTTCAAAGTTTCGAAAAATTTTGTAAAAGACTGAGTATGCAGAAAGTTGTTTTCAACATGATAGTGGATGAAAAAATTTTAAACTGGAGAATTCGTTCATTGACATTGATTTTTTATTAATTTTTTAAAATTTTTCTTAATTAAAAAAAAAAAAACACAACACCATACAATTATACAATTTGTGATGCTGAATCCGAATCTGGGTATAAAATTGCTGTATCTTGTCTGCTTTTGAAATATCCTGATCTAATTTTTTTAAGAATAAAATTCTCAAAGAATGATTGTGCTTTTCTAATAGTTTTGATAAATTTTGTTTTGGGGAGCGTAATACGGTAGGTGTTTACGAAATTGCCATTGTCATGTGTATAAACGTATCATATCTTATCCATCTGCTTCAAAAAGTTTCAAAGATATAGCGAATTTGTTTTTTTTGGGGCGTGGCAGACGAAGGGTATTATGTGATGGGATATTAATCTCATTTTTATAAATTTTTTAAACTTTAAAGAAGATTCCGCAATTTTGCAGCACGAGAAAATGTGCTTTCGCTAAGGCACAATAAATTTCGAAATAGTATTTTCGAATACTATGTTTTTATTTTTGTTTTTCTATCTTAAATTAGCAAAAAAATAAAAAAAAACAAAAAATGCTGAATGGAAAAATCATATGAATAAAACCACTGATAAGCTTTAGTAGACATGATATAAAGTCGGCCGACAAAGTCAAGTGCTGACACATATTAAAAAAAAATATTTCAAAATGCCTTCATTGAAATCGCGTGAGTAATATTTTTTGTTTTAAAATACAAAGCAAAACACAAAAAAAAAAAAACATACTAGGTCAACAAAATTTATATTTTCAAAACGTTGCACAATCAATATAAACAATTTTATATTAATATGTTTATATATAGAACTACATGTTTTTTGGGCTTTTAAGAGGAAACATATTCAAAAAAGAAAGTATTTGACAATGACAGGACATTTTTTGTTCAAATTCTGCGTTGAAAAAAAATTTGGTTTTGTTGATTTGTGTAACAATATTTTATTTTTAAATTTAAAGAATGCTGATAATGCATGTGAGTTATAACAATATCGTTTAAAATAAGGTATATACGTATTTGAAATTCTAGCAGACAAGTGCTATTCGAGAACACTTATTTGTTCTTGGTGTCTATTTTTTGACCTAGATGTGTCATGTGGTGCATTCACCTAATTAATTTTGGTGGTGTTAGGTTGCTTCAGATTGTACGAAAATATTTTAAACGAATGTTATTTAGCTCAAATGAAAAAATTCTTTTTCGGTATGTATTTTTTATATTATTTATTACTATTTCTTTATTATATAGTAATAAATTACGATACAATAATTAATATAAGAGTTCTAGCAACAAGTCATCGTATTTTTTATAAATATCACTTGTTTGCTGCAGGACTGTCATAACTCAAAAACAAAAATAAAAAAATTTCAGAAAAAACACTTTTATAACATGTGTGTTGAGACTTAAGGTTAAACTTGTATCTTGCCTTCAGGCCACAAACTGTCTGGCTTCGAGTTATGATGCTCTTGTTGTAAAGCTAAAGTCATTCCGTTTGAAACGCAGAGCAAGAGGCGTGACAGGTACGAAAAGTGCATATATTCTTTATCAACGTCACCTCCTGACTCGTTAAAGCCATGTCCGAAATTTTAAAAATTTTTAGGAGCAAAATAATTCGATGAAATTTGATACTCTTGATCCGTCATCAAAGTTAACTCGAGTTATTAAAAATGAGCTAAATCGGTCCACGGAAACTTGCAACTTAAGGAATATTTTTTACGACAATGCAACCATAATACACACAAATACTAAAGACGGTAAGTGCAAGCTCTGAGCAAAAACTAGGCGAACTCGGACGAGAGAGCATGGCACCTTCCATATAGGCAAAAGTTTCAAGTTGCTATACAGGAATTGTTTTCGAGATAATCCAACGAAATTTCACTCAGCCATTAAGAACTATAAATTTAAGTTTGTAGAACGACTCGACAACATCAGACAAGAGGTTGTGGCACCTTCCAGACAAGCAAAAGCTTCAAAATGCTATACTGAAAGGGTTTTTGGAGATAATCTATCAAAATTGCACACAGACACTTAAAACTATAGTTGCAAGCTCCGAGCAAAAACTTAGCTAACTCGGAAAAGAGGGCGTGGTACCTCCCATATAAGCAACAGCTTCAAAATGTTATACTGAAAACGTTTTTTGAGGCAATCCAACCAAATTTCACTCAGACACTGTAGTAGTAAGTGCAAAATCTGATCAAAAGCTATCCGAATTCGGACAAAAGATCGTGGCACCTCTCGTACAAGCAAAATTTTAAAAACACTGCAGTGTAGTGTATTAAATGTTTGGCCAGGCCAAAGGTAACATCCTTACTAGTTTTTCTTTTTTTTGAGTTACGACAGTCTTGCATCAAACAAGCAAAATGCTGAATTTGAGTATTGACTTTAAAAAAATGTAGACAAAAGTAATACCATAAAGAGAATTGGCTGCCATATTGTTTGAAATTAAAAAAATTGGGCATTGTTTTCATGGAAGTTTATTTATATGAAGGTGTAAAATTGTTGATACTTAGTTCAAAAACTAATATCGGTCAAATGACCAACTGCTGAGTTGGTGCACAGTTGTGTTCTTTTTACTGCATTTTGAATTATTGCTCTCAAAACAACTAAGTTCAAATTTATTGGCTTTTTGTCAACTTATTCTCTATACGTTTGCAACAAAAATGTTTAGGCACAATGACATTTGATGCGGTTTGCAAAAAATATGACACATTAAATGTATGATGACATTACTTGTTTAAGGGCTAATTTCACAATGTTCAGTTAAGTCTTAACTGGAACTTTAACTGGCACTTTGGGACTAAATTTCATATAAAATTTTTATTAATCTGGGAGTTAAATTTTAAGTGAATATTGTGAAAATGGCCCTAATAGTCTATTGATTAGGTCATTTTAAAAGGAAGTTAGACGATCACTGGTTTTTATTACAGAAATCGATCAATTGGTCATTAAAGATGCAAAAACAGCGGAGTGCTAATAAATCAAAAGGTGGAAATCGAGGGTAGGGGGAAAGCACCCTTTACATTTTTTTTTAAATATTTAGTGAACGAAGCAAAACTTCCAAATTTTTTGTTAGAAAGCTTTTTGTAAAGAATTAAATTTGCCATTGTAATAGCTTATTCAAAAAATTAAAAAAAAAAATTCTTATACCAAAAATTTTGAAACAAAAAAGAAAACATAAAGCAAAAAAAAAAACGAATTCTTCTGATTTTTTACTCTTTTGCGCAAAATTTTTAGGGTCATAGAAAGGTAAAGATATTGCGCAATATAAGAAAAAAGTAGATTAAATTTTTTTTTTTTAAAATAGTTAAATGATTTCTTTAAAAATTTCTTATATCAAATTTGGTCTTACGAAAAAAGTGTAAAAGGAAAAAAATTTTTAGAATCGTTCAAAAAAATACATATGATGATTCTAAGCATTTCTCCCAGTATTCGCTTTTATTATAAGACGCCTTGTTTTTGAATAAAAATCGTTTTTCTGACCGCATAAAGAAATCTTCTATGTTCTTTTGGCCATATTTCGGTAAATTTTTAATCTATGAAGTTTTTTGATAAGTCATTTTGATGGAAATTTTATCTACTTTTTTTATATTGCGCATTGTCTTTACCTATCTTTGACTCTAAAAAAGTTGTAAGGAAAAGAGAAAAAAGCACAAGAATTAGTTATTTTTTGCTTTTTTGTTTCAAAATTTTTGGTATAATAATAGGGTAAGGGAGGGAAATATGGACCACACATCTTTCTTTTTTAAATAAAACCCAAAATACATCAAACAAAACAATAAATTTTATGTCATTCAGTAAAGGAAACAATTTACCTTTATTCTGATTCACTTTTAGATAAATATCTCATCAGGATAAAGAAAAAAAATTAAAAAACTGAAAATACTCAAAATGAAGATAAAAAAAGTGTAGTGTAATATGGACCATATAGTCCATTTGGTACAGAAGTTGCATATAAAAATGTCACTTCCACATTCGGCACATTTTTCATGACTCCAAGAACGTCAGATTACACATTCAACCCAAAATTCGCCACTTCGATCTTCTGAGTAAAGGATGTTACATTATATGCATTTTTTATCATTTTTTTTCCTTTGTAGTTAACGAATTACATATAATGACCATCAGACTCGTCATGAAAACTGCAACTAGATTCCACATCTGAAAAAGATGATAAATACATTTGTTTTTGAGGCTTTTTTCTTTGGTGGTCCATATTACCCACAGCACTTGTTGGTGAAATAAATGGTTTTTTTATCAAAAACTCTTTTGGTTGATGAACTTATTTGTGCTAATAAATTATAAATGGTATTCACTGACTTTCTATAATTAACCATTTATTTAAGAACGCAATGTCTTTAAAGTGAAATAATAAAATATACTCACTAGAAAAAAATTATCACTGATCTTTTTTTTTAGAAAAATCAACTTTACAGAAACAGACGACTTCACCGAACGCTAAAATCGCCATATTATAAGCTTTAGGTATTAGCGTTAAGTTTGAACATGAATAATGATAAATCCTATGTATGCAGTGGGAAATAACCGTGTGGTCCATATTACCCACGTAGTCCATATTTCCCTCCCTTACCCTAATAATAAGCTATTTTGATGGCAAATTTAATTCTCTACAAAAAGTTTTATAAAAAAAATTTTGAAGTTTTGCTTCGTTCGCTAGATATTGTGAAAAAATTGTAAAGGATGCATTTCCACCCCTCCCCCTGATTTCCAACCAATAATTTAATAGCACTCCGCGGCTTTTTCATCTTTAATGACCAATTTCTGTAATAAAAACTCGTGAACGTTTTACTTCCTTTTAAGCATGTTTTTTACGACCTAATCAATAGACTATAAGTGTGTCAACGGTATTCCACTTCTTCAAACTAAAGGATATACTTATTTCACAAGCACTTGCCCATCCCTAAGGAAATATGGTTATATTCACTTTGTCCTTCCGTTTGTAACGCAGAGAAGGAGGCGTGGAGCGGTCTTGATCAGCGTCACCTCCTGAGTCGATATAGCCATGTCCGTCTGTCTGGCTGGCTGGGTGTGGGTGGAAATATTTTTTTGCGGGAAAACTAACCATGATAATTCAATTAAATTTGGTGCGTTGGCTTTGTCGCAAAACTTAACTCGTGGGATTGATCAACGGACACGCCTACTGCCCATACAAAAAATATTTTCAAAATGCAACTTTAGGAGTATTTTTCACAAAAAATTCAACCAAAATACACTTAAATACTACGAATTATTAGCGCAAGTTCTGTACAAAAACTAGGCGGATTCAGAAAAGAGGGCGTGGCACCTACCACATAACTAAAAGCTTCAAAACGTTATACTGGAAGAGTGTTTTGGGATAATCCAACTAAATTTCACTCAAATACTGAAGACTATAAATGCACGCTCCGAGCTAAAACTAGACGAACTCGGAAAAGAGGGCGTGGCACCTCCCTTATACGCAAAAGCTTCAAAACGCTATACTTAAAACGTTTTTTGAGGTAATCCAACCAAATCCAAAGGTAATACTAAGGACAACAAATGCACGCTCTGAGCAAAAACTGGGTGAACTCGGACAAAAGGGCGTGGCACCTCCCATATTAGCAAAATTTTCAAATACTGCAGTGTAGGGTATTCAATTTTTGGCCAGGCCAAATGTTACACCCTTACTTGTTTTATTATTTCTTCATCATAAATCGAAAATATTGTAACTAAAAATTAAACACAAATTCAATTAACTAAATACGTGGTGGGGACGATTAATCGTATCTCAAGTACACAATTAGTGATAAGATTTTCGAGACTGCAAAACTTGAAAGGATGAACTTGAAATGCGTAGATTTAGATTTTTTTTTACACCACGACAATAAACTCGTTTCAATTGCGCTTAGTAGTGTGAAAAAGCTTTCAAGAAAAACGCGTAGATTGGCCCCCAGCACGTGGTCAGTAAAGTAGCCAATGGAAATGAAGAACTTTATCAGAAGCAAAACAGCACAAAAAGTTAAAGTGATCGATTTGAGATGCAAAAACGTAGCAGTACCACAACTGATTACGCTAAATGATGAGGGGGGCAACAACTTCTATGAATGAACGCGCTTGATTAAATTGTTGCCATTGTTGTCTTTGCTTAACTAGATATATTTATATCTATATCTTTGTATATATATTTGTATATTTGAAAGCGAACTTGAAAATTTGTTAATTATTTTTTGTGCCTCTCTTTTGTTTGAATTTTTGTAAAAAACAAAAAATCGGTGCAATTTTTTTTTTTTATTGTCAGCAACAATCAGTCAGAGCAACAATAAAACACTTCAGCACTGCGATCAGTGTGATATTGATTTTAGTCTTAAACAGCTGTACAAACGTGCCGGACGCGATTTGCAGTATTTGTTTTCGTTTTTGGTTTTCAAGTTTCGAAAATAAAAAGTTTTACACAGATAAATCGTACAAATTTAAATTTAAATATATAAATAAATTCGGTAAATAATTTTTTTTGTTTTTTGTTATTCTCAACATTATCTTGTTGTAATGCATGTGATTTTTGTTGTCACAACGCCAGCGGTTACTTGTGACCTTAGCAAAATTTAAAAAAAAAAACAGAAAAAAACAAATGCGAGTATATAAAAAAATTACAAATTACTTACTCTAATTTGTAGTTAATTGCTTGTGATTTGAGTGAAATGGTTTAAATACTACTGGCTATTGCTATTGCCTTACAGTGTGATCACATTTTGTTGGTAACAAATAAGCAAATGAAAAAAATGTCCAGCAAAATTGCGCTGTTTTGACCTTTACTTTTGTCAAAAGTGTAAAATATTTGACTCAATTCATAATCTGAATAATTAGATTAAGGCCAAGCATCCATACCACATTTTTGTATAATTTATCTAATTAGTGCCGCATTCATAGACTCAGTGGAGTTCCCCTAGAAAGTTAGATTCGATAGAAAAATATTGTTATTGGATGTAGGCTAAAAACAATAAAAAAAATAAAAAATAAGGAAAAATAAACTAAAATTTATAAGTTATTTGGCAAAAATAAATAAAAAAAGACAATTTATTAATTCAATAAAAATATAAGATTCCAAAAAGTTAAAACTTTCCATTTGCCAATTTAAATTGCTGGTGTAATATAAAAAATCTGTAGAAAGTCTGATTTACATGAAATGTCTTATCGGACATTCTTAAATTTCGTTAAAACAAAACAAAAAAAAAAAAAAAAATTGGTCTTTTGTTGAACAATAATAAACAATAAAAATAAAAAAAAAAACAAATAAATTATTTAAAAGCTTTTTTCATGCTTGCCCACACAAAGCACACAGTATGACAGAATTTACATCATTTTTTTTTTTCATTTTCTAATTTTATAGGCGATTTTGGAGAGGTTTGGGACATTTATTTACAAATCTGAAATTGGTTTTTTTCTATCGCGTAAGCATTCTGAGTTATCTCCGCTTCAAATTCGGAAAAAAGCCATATTCAGATATGACGCACTTTCAGAATAAAGTGTAATTTGATTTTACTCAAAAGCCATGAACTTGCTCATAAAAGCCTTTCAACTTTTCCAATTTACTTCTTACTTTCCGAGTTATCATCCATTGACTTACAGGTATTTCCAAATATTACTTTAAGTTGTCTTTTAAATGGAGTCAAAATTCTTTTTTTTCAATGGATGATATCTCGAAAAAAATTCAAAATTTTAATGAAAATAAATATACCTGTCGGATGTCATTGAGAAATATCAAAATTGCCATTTCCTGTAAGAGCTTCAAGCTTTTTCTCAAAACCCTAACATGAAAGCGCAATTTTGCTGCCAGATTCAAAGTGTATATCCGTATTCTATTTAACTTGAAAAATGTGGGATTAATAATTTCAAATGTTACATAGACAGTCAGCCACGATCAAAATGGTCAAATCTTAAGCATTTGTTTTGCTTATTTTTTCTACTTCAGTAGATTTCGAGGTACATGCCCAACATGGAATATCTTGCACTGAAGTGTAGGGATTCTGGTTGGAGAGTTGCTTTACTTTGCTCTTTGTTTACTCAAGAGGAAGGCATCTTACGAAAATAGTGTGCCAGTCATAAAATGCTTACAATCGTCTAAGAAATACGTGTGAATTTTTGGGAATTTATTGGAAAGTAAAAAAAAAATTTTTTTTTTCTTTGAATAATTTTTGGAAAACATTTTTCAAAAAAAAACCTTTTTCAAAAATTATTTAAAAAAAAAACGTTTAAAAAAATTCCAAAAAAAATCAAACGTATTTCACGGACGATTGTAAGCATTTTATGCCTAGTACACTTTGTTCGTAAGATGTCTTGAGTAAACAAAGAGTTTTGCCTACCGCGGGCGTTCAAAAGACAAAAACTCTCATCCAGCGACCGAATCCCATCTTGAATCATCACTTTAAGGCTTATAAATTATGCTTTAATTTAAAGTACTTTTAAAAAAAATTTAAGGGGGGTTTTTAAAAAAAAAAATTCAAAAGTATTTTTAAGTTTAAAAAATTTTGGTGAAAAAAATTTTTTTCACCAAGCAATATTTTTTTTATAAAAAGAACACTTAAATATAAATTGGACCTGTTACTGACATATATCATAAAAATTACTAAAAACGCCAACTCCAACACCCTGTATTTTAACAACAAATGGTACTAAGACCGAATCCTCCCGGATTATTGTTCTTGCACACCGGATCTACCATATTGCCAAATTCGACCGAAATCGCAAACAAAATTTTCAGCTGGTACGCTTGGCGTGTTTTGCTTCTTATATAAAAATAAAGAAAATTTAGAAATTTTTATATTATTAGGGCTATTCCGGCTAAGACAGCAGAAAGTCTTTCTGAATACATGTCAGAATTACTTTCTAAGATTCCCGAAGACATTCGGTATTCTGGCGCAGAAATCTTTTAGAAAAAGCTCATAAGTTCACCACACAAAAGCTTTCGTGGTGAACGTGTCAAATTGTGCAAAATAACATGATTGAATTGCTCTGGTTGCAGCGATAATAAATGCTGCTTCTTCTCAAACTACGAAAATGTCAAAATTCTTTGTTTTGACAGATAGCAAGGCAAGATGCCGGGTTCCATTTTTTTATTTTGACATGCAAAATAAATTCTTGCGCGCCGCCATATAATATTGAGCAGAAACTGTTGCTA